>CM048927.1:12645275-12835275 GCA_026686955.1 Epinephelus cyanopodus
AAATGGTAATAATGGCACTAACATGCCATCAAGATGAGAGTAAAACTATAAAAGCCCAGAGGAATTATGTAGAGATCAGAGGTAATGCATTTTGATGTCCAAATAAGCTTAATGGTCTTATTTACAAAAACACATAATTATAGTGGGTATTGCCAGAACACAGCTAAGTGGTCACAACAAAAGTGAACTTGCTGTGAATGTCCTTAAAGGAGGATCTAAGCTCAAAGCCTTTTTTTAAACATAATTGTAGAGGAACTCTGAGGTTTATCGTAGGCATTGTTTGAATTTAGTGTGTGCATGATGTGAGTGCAGTCAGATGTGATGACACTGTAAAACAATATCCACAAATAGGAAGGAAGGGTAGCTCTGATACACACACAAAGAATCCCTCTAACTACTTTCTAAATCAAAGTAGACTTTGGTAGACTTAAAAGTAGACAGATAGAAGATGAAGTAGTCTATTTGGCAGCAGACTGTAAAATGTGGATGGTACACAGTGGAAAATCTACAGGACTTATCTGAGATAAAGTAGTCTTTGAATTCGAAGAAAAATGGAGCACCGGATTTATTTTATCTCATAAGCACTTATCTTTTGTAGTTTTTTTTTGTCGTGTGGCAAGACAGATAAGCCATCCTTTTAAGAAGGTCAAAAATTTATAACTTGTTTAATTCTGCTCTGAAATCAAAGGATTCTGCTGTGTGTAGGAGTTTGGAGTTGGCACATACACATGAAGACAGCCTATAGAAAAGTAGTTGTGGTTTTTCCTGATGATTTTAACAAGTACATAGCAAGTGATTGGGTAATGGATTGTAGTAAATTTTACGTTTTCCTTTCAACACTATAATTTTCTTCAGAATTCCTTTACATACCTACTTCACCTACCCACCTACTGGCCGACACCCTGTTGTTAACAACACCCTGTCAAGATTTAAAGAGTGAAAAAAAAGAGTGTTCATGCCCTTTAGTCAGTGTCATAGCAGGTTGTCTGTGTTTAGCTCAGTCCAGCAGTCAAAGCAGCAGGGGGGCTTTGATATTGACATTAATGACTTCACGGGGATTGTCAAAACAAACATGGTACTTGAAATGTTAATGGGGGCGTTTAAAGAGCAGTAATAGTCTGGAGCCCCTTCTCCACCTGTGGCAGTCCTGCGGGAAGATGCCAGATAGGCTTATTTGGTGTCTGCGATTTGTTCGACTGATGGTAGGGTAGCAGTCTCCAGCTACGATCCCACACCCAGGGTCCGCCTATATCAGCCCCTGTTCTGTTTTGCCTGGAGGAAAATGTTGTGGCTCTCCCTGGGCTGATGGCTGCAATGTCCAAACAGCCAGTTAAGTTATAAGTTAGCTCTTTCAGAATCATTAAACCAGTGGTGTCCTTAAAACATGGCTAAGTCGATGTCAAATACATTGAGACTGGGTTACTGTAGATTACTCCTTTGTAACTGGAACAGATTAAAGCAGGTTTAAGCCTTTCAGTGTCTGGAGAACAGACTTACACTTTTAAAATGTGAAAAGCATCAGATGAACCTCCAGCTTTAGACAACTGGAAAGGATGGGATAAAAACACACCCAGACATGGCCTTCAATCATTTTAGGCTTAAGCCATACCCAGCACAAGAGAATCACTGTACAATAGTTGAATAGAAAATTTACTGTGAGACAAAAATCACATATGTTTTGCACACAGTGTTGGGCTGTAATCCTGTAACACATGAACAACACATTGGATTGTATTCATTGACAAAGGCTTTGAGGAATTTCTGCCTGAACTGTATTCATATTAAATTTATCACTAACCTTGTAATAATTATCATCTGTGTGCCTCAGCATAGTTTTTTATGATTACTAACAGTATGAAATCACATGGCTTACACAAGCCCTTACTCATTCAAATGCCTAATGCTGCATTTCTGCTGCTCTGCTCAATTTGACTCTCTTTATTGGTTTCCTATCAACGAAAGTTGTGAATGGTACCTGGTACTTTTTTGGTTTTACCTTGGTTGAAGTTCCAAGCAAGCTGAGCTAATACTAGAAGCTGAGGTTAAAACACTTCAGTCTAATTATTGGTCAAAGAGAACTGTCATTTCTGCAGCATGGCACCTTACACAAAAACCTGCCATTTTTTACATAGCCAAGCTATCGTCAATAGCAGCAGCAAGTTTTCTATTCATTTGAACTAGATTTAACAAAAAAAAAAATGGCAGCAACATACCCTATGCCAAATGCTACTCAAAGGAGATACTATTCGCAGTCAAATACATTGTTAAAAAAAGGACCAGGTACCAAAAGTGAGTTGAGTCGAGCTGGTCAAGCCAAACCATGCAGTGGAAATGAGGCATGTGTAAGCTTGAGCCCAAGGCCTGGCGCCTGCATATCTTAAACCAGCACCCAGGTACTTAACTATTCTGTACCATGTCCTGAAAATCTCCAGCCCCTGTGCATCTGCCCCAAGCCACAGCCTTCGTGCATAGCCACCAAGTCCGAATGATCTGTATTCCCAGGAATAAGATGGCCTGGCTCTGGTCCATATTCTGCCTGGCATAGAAAAGTCCGGGCTGGGTTCCAAGACAGCAGACCTGCCCTTTATCTCCACCTTCCTACCCTATATGGAGAGTTTATCAGATATGTACACGGGCAAGATTGCATAGCAGCTTTGTCTGCTTTTCTAGCTTTACAGCACTTCCATTGAAATCAGTCTTTTAGTCTGCAACTGACTCATCTGTTTCAACGGTAAATGCTCATATCTCCCACCATTGTTAACTCAAGTTCTTCTTTGTAAGCTGTGCCGCTGTATTCCTTCCTGTAATTTGGATACAGGTCAAAACTTACAAAAGAGGCTAGACAGTAAAATGCTTAAAACATTTTCCTACTACTGAAATAATTTCTACACCAGACTTGCAGTGAGGATACATGGTACTATATAAACAGAAGCACTTTCTTTTCCTTGCACACACAAACACACTCACATATACACACACATTCAGGTCTCTGCCTATCCTACCCACCTTCACAAACTTTCTATCTTTCCTGATTAAAAACTACTCACTCTTTTGATTACTGGAAAACATATGGTGAACACCAAGAGTCATTCATATACACAAGGACACAAGCCAGCTGTTTCTGTCTTTCTGTCTATGGACACAGGTGTTCTGTGGTGGTTGTATCCTCTGTGGCCTCGTGTAGTAATTGTAGGGTAGAATCTGGGATCTCTAAGGGGGATCATTCATCATAGTGTGTTTGTATCTGTTTTTATCTGGTTGCCAGTTTGCACTGCTTGTGTTACTAACAACTCTGTATGGTGTGTTTATATGTATTTGGTTGCCTGCCTGATTATTTTGTTTATAGTTCAGTTTGTGTTTTCAACTAAAGATGTGTATGAGTTTACTCCAGTTTTTCCCCGAAAGTCTAACGTCTGAATCAGATCCAAAAATATATTAGTATCCGGTTTTGTAACTGGTTTTGTCCTGTGTGTTCTAGCCCATGAAGAAGTGTGCACGGCCAATGAAGGGGTGATGTACCGCGTGGGAGACCAGTGGGACAAACGGCACGATGTTCTGGGTCACATGATGCGATGTACCTGCGTCGGCAATGGCAGAGGAGAATGGAGTTGTGTTGCCTACTCCCAGCTTAAAGGTGTGTGTGTGTGTGTGTGTGTGTGTGTGTGGTGTGTGTGTGTGTGTGTGTGTGTAGCATACACACAGGAAAAAAAAGGTGATTGAGAGTTGCTGTTGTAGGACTGTTTGTGTCAGTGTGTGTGGGTATAATTAAAGTAAAATTAGAATCCTCTGAGTGAAGAGGTGAAAGGTCAGGCGTAATATAATCACTCACCTGGCAAGACGTTAAAATTGAGCCTGCACACCTGCACTTAATGAGGCTTCAGTTGCACCTGCAACACCCCCAGTCCACCCCTTCAAAGAACACACACAAGCACAGACAGACACTGTTCAGAAGAGCAACTGTGTAAAAGTGACGTATTAAGACAAGAAGTTTAATTTTGCATTTTCTCCTCCATGTCGTCATTTTTTTTTACATATCTGTGTTTGTGTGTTGCAGATCAGTGTATTGTGGATAGTCTGACCTATGAGGTGAACCAAACCTTCACCAAGCAACACGATGAGGGCTACACCATGAACTGCACCTGCTTTGGACAGGGACGTGGTCGCTGGAAGTGCGATGCCATTGGTGAGTTTACCATGTTAACAGTTTAATTTTTTTGTAAATTATTTGATGATTCTATATTTTTATGCGTCACTTCCACACATTGATTTTCAGTGCTTGTTAATGTTAATAATTCATGACATGTAAAGAATGATGTTTGAGGGAAGCAGCACGGTCCCCATACATGATCTGGTTTTATGTGACTCTGCCCTCAGATCAGTGCCAGGAGCCTGAGACGAGAGCCTTCTATCAGATCGGAGAGTCTTGGGATAAAGTCATCCAAGGAGTCTTGTACAAGTGCTATTGCTACGGCAACGGCATTGGAGAGCTCAGCTGCGAGCCCCAGCAGTCCTACCCTGGTAAGATATTAAATAGGGCTGGCAGTGCATTTATACTGTGTACAGTAAGACAATATATACATTTGTCACCCGTCAGAGCTTTTGCCGTTCTGTGGAAGCTATGCCTTTGACATATCTGGTTGTAAAAGGCCTTGCTTGCAGAGTTTCCACCTGCTCAGAAAAATAGCATGTTATTATTATTATATTGACTAATAATGACAGAGGAGGGCCACACACAATGACAAGAGGCCACCTTATTTACAGAAGATTGGAAGGCAAATGTTTTCAGCCATTTGGCCTTCATCAGTGTTGCAAATCAGCTGTAGCACTGTGTTATGGCACTGCTATCTATATTTTTTCTGTTAATTCAGAAAATGTACAGACTATACATATTGATATTGCAACAAGGATTTTATTCATATTGCATATCCCCCCAATACATATGGAGAAAATGTCCTGTCTCTCTCTTAAAATCTTGAGTTCTTGTTCTTGTTTTTCCCACCCGCCCAGCTTTTTCAGAGAAAAAAGTCCCGTCCTTATCCTGTCCCTGTGACTCCTGATCCTATTTCTGTTCCTGTTTATATTTTTTTTATGTGCACTGCTGTATTGTGAGTTGGCACCTCTGGTTATCTAATTTTAGTGTTGGTAAGTTGTTAAAGCTTGGAGTTTTTAAACAGGAAAGCCAGGTTGATGGTGATGTGAATTCTGGTGTTGTACAGGATGAAGACTGGACACAGTTCACATGTTCACAGTAGCTGTAAAATAGATTTTTAATCCTAAATAAGGATGTGTTCAGTAATATTTTTGGGAAAATGAGCCAACTTTATAAAAAAAACTACAACTCCTTCCTACAGGGTGCAATTCGTGTGTAAGTCACCTCAAAAATTAGCCCCTTGACTTTGATGTCAAACAGACAGAGAAGGGAGGGGGTGTGATTTCCTCTTTAACACAAGCACCCCCAACTCTAAGCCTTTGTTCTTGCTAGCATGTGGTACATCCCCTGTGCTGTTGCCACAGCTGTACAAAACACCACTGTGCATGTGTGTGTATACACCTCCCCTACAAACACACCTACCACATGCACACCTTTAAAGCCTGTTGAACAACAGTTTTCATTTTGTGGATTTTAGCAATCACTTTAAATTTAAACTCATGTCTTAGAGTTTAAGCCCTTAGCCACTATAATTTAGAATAAAGTCATGCTTCATTACACTATATTATACAGCCTTGATGGTTAAGTTAGCTCATTCCTGCTGACCTGAAACCAAGCTTGGCTAGACAGCACTGTAAGAACTTTTTTACAGAAGAAGCTCTCTTGCAGTTTTGTCTTGACTTAAAGTTTTATCCTGTATATGTCTGTGTCCCTTCACAGGCTTTGTTGTTTACTTGTTAGTGTTCTGCCCTCTTTATTATAACAACTGACCGTGTTCTTCAACTTGCTGTATGGCATCCCCCACTAAAACAGCACGTAATGTTTCCACACTATTCCCATTTCCCCTGATTCTTGGCAAATCAAGAACAATGGTAGTGGAAATAAAACTTGAGATTCAACAAGTCTTTCGTAAAGGAACATTTGAACTATTACTTGTTTGCTGTGTGTGTGAAGCAGGTTGACGGGAGATACAAAATGTAGGGCAGTATTCCTCCGTAAGTGGCTGTAATAGCAACCAGCTGTGAACTTGCTGTGTGTGTGTGTGTGTGTGTGTGTGTGTGTGTGTGTGTGTGTGTGTGTGTGTGTGTGCTTAGGCATACAAAATACAGCATGCTAAGATTTAAGGGCAGCAGCAGGCAAATCTAGACTCCAAGTCACTTGGCTCACTGCGTGAAACACCATAAAAGGTAAAAATGGAAAACCCAAGTGAGGGATTTTTTTTAAGAGTTTTCACAAGTCTCAGATTTAGCACTACATTGATAACATCGTCTAAAATTATGTTGTTTTCTTTTCTGTGGTCTGCGTTAATCTCCCCTTGTCTGGAGTGTAATTTTAATCTTCAATCTTTCGGGGCATTTCTTATTGTTAGGATGGCTCTCAGCATTACTTCCCTTTACTGTGGTCCTTATCACCACCTTGCTGCGCATCGATCCTTATCAGGAATGAATGTTTTGTCTGCAAAGTCAAGGGGGATGTGAGCATGTATGTATGTATGTGTGTGTGTGTGCGCTTGTACATTTCACAGATGTGTGTGTATGTATTGCTGTGAGTAAGTGCATGTGCACATGCAGCATATCCACTGCAAGTGTGCATCCGTTTTCATTTGCGTCCCACATCTGATTCTATGTAACCCTTACCCTCACCATTGGCCTGTGGGTCTGTGGGTCTGTAATAGGCAGTAATTGGTCCCAGATTGTTTTTGAGGTTTTGTATCTGCTAGCAACTTCTGGTTAACCGAGCCACTTGCTCAGAAACTTTGATTACAGGTCTGCTATTTGGAAAAGTGGTTAGAAAACCTCAGTTCTTTATAGAAGCTACCAGTTTCTATCAGCACAGCTTATGTCAGGAGTCTGCTTGCCACATGACTTCTGTTTACATTAAAGATGACTTGATACCCTTTTGTGCATTTCCGAAACCAGCAAAGATACGACAAGCTCATATCTTGATATCATTTTTCTTTCTTTGGTAAGTTTTATCTTTGCGATTGATACACTTTAGCCTGGACCACTACTTTCTGCAACACAGAATCCAAGTTTATCCAGATGTAGTAATTACACAATACATGTTTGAGCTCCTGTCGGCTACAGTGCTTACAATTGCAAAGTTTTCCAAGGAATCCGCTAACATTCGTGCATAGATGTGGAACAGCTGTTAAAGACTCAAGTGTTCCATTAAAAAACATCGAAACCCACGTTTGTAGAACTAAAAGGGGTTTTTACAGTACAATAAATGCCATAAGTTTGTGTTATCAACTTGGCTGCAGACATTTTCTCACACTCAATTGCTTCCAACAATTTTTGGGGTTTTTTAAGCATACTGTTGTTCTTGGATGCTTGTTTGCAGAACTTTCTCATATTTTATGTTGCATCTGCAAGTGTTTTTAAACCTATCGATGTCTGTCACATGAGGTCATACAAGTGTTTCCATGACAAAACCCTTTATTATAGTAATTGTTCAGATGTTAAACTCTCTTTTGTTTCATCAGGCTTGCCATTTTTAATGTCAGATGGACCTTAGGTTAGATGTATGGGATTAAAGGACAGTCAAAGAACTGGGAACATTAACACAGGGAGCTGTTCACTGAAATGCGTTGACTATATTTACACCTTCTATTTTTAAAGTCTCCTCTAAATGCTGCTCTTTTACAAATGAACTATCCCTGCAGCAAAATAGCTCTGTCCAAGACAACAGAGGAGGTTAGAGGACATGATGAAATCGAGGAGGTTAAAGAAAGAGAAAGTAGAGTAAAAGTCTTCTCTCCTCCAGCTGTTGAAATCTGGGCTGGAATCTCACAGGGATGTGTTAGTTTTCCCTCACCCTATCTGTGTTCTGTTCAGGAGAACACTGCTGCACACTCACTGTTGTGTTGAGTTATATAAAATTGCAGGTTTCTGAAATTTGTAGAAAAGGCAGTATCTCACCATCTCCCTATCTCGCCATTTTATGTCTGCTTGCCAAAATTAAGATTTGACTAAGATATTTGATATTAACAACATTGAAAGTGCCTCCCTCTCTGTAAAAGCTGTGCACAGTATCACATTATGATGTTATCTTTACAGTAGACAGTGAAACTCCTGATCTGTTCAGTTTTGTTCTGTATTACAGCTCACCCCTTTTTCTTTGTTCTCTTTCTCTGTCAGGTGGCAATCGTCCAGTCCAGGTCATTATAACTGAAACTGGAAACCAACCCAACTCCCACCCTATTCAGTGGAATGCCCCATCGTCTGCTCACATCACCCAGTACATCCTCAAATGGAAAGTGGTGAGTTTTCTAAATGAGCTTTACAAAGAAACGAAACCTCTTCCTGTTTCTCTCTCCAAGGATCTGATGCTGACACAACCCTGATTGAGATATGTGACGTTCAACTCCTGTTCTGCATGCTTATTTTTCTAACATCCTTCATCACATTTTTCAGAAAAACTCTCAGAACCCATGGACAGAGGTGATGATCCCTGGCCATCTGAACTCCTACACCATCTCTGGTCTGAAGCCAGGCATCACCTACGAGGGTCAGCTAATCAGTGTGTTGCGGTTTGGAGCCCAAGAGGTCACGCGCTTTGACTTCTCCACCAATTATGGATCACGTGAGTTGAGAATGTTGACAGATCTTATTTACCAACAGTACTGACCATTTTTTGCAGTCTTGTTCAGACATAGGTATTTTTTGTGCATATGCCCTTGTTAGCAAAATACATAATATGGAAGATGAAATTAAAGACAGGGATCTGGAAATATGCATGCAGGGTCTTGAAAGGGCGATGTTCTGTGCTCTCTTTTATTCTGTTCAGGGCCTTTAATTTTATTTAACCAGGAAGTCCTCACTGAGATTTTAAAACTTTTTTCCCCAGAGTGTCCTGGGCAGTGTTGCCAGTTCTGATCTCAGAGGCAGCAAATAGCCAACTCTCTTATTTTCCATGTCTGTCTTTCTCTGCTTCTCCTGTAGTTGCGACATCACATGGCGAGACCACCCAGCCTCCGCCTGTGGTTGACATTTCAGAGTCGGTGACCGAAATTACCTCCAGCAGCTTTGTCATCTCCTGGGTTTCCGCCTCTGACACAGTTTCTGGTTTCAGAGTAGAGTATGAGCTCAGTGAGCAGGGACAGGGAACTGGACAACCCCTGGTGCTAGGTAAGAGCAGTTAAACACATATACAAACTGAGCTGTATATACATATACCAAAATACGCTTGGATGGGAATGGATGGTGGCAAAAATATTGTGCATTATAATTTAAGTATGAAAGCTGATGTGTTAATGCAGTCTATATTTCTCCTGTCAGACTTGCCCCATACAGCTACCTCAGTGAACATTAATGAGCTTCTACCTGGGAGGAAGTACACTATCAACGTCTATGAGGTTACAGACTCCGGAGAGGACAACCTCATTCTCACTACTTCACAAACCACTGGTGAGCAGGCACATACACACACACACTTTCTCCCAGCTTATATTTTGTTCTTTCCCATTCTCACAAAAATGCTGCTGCTAGCCTCAAATGTTGTTTGAAATCCCAGACCTGCACGCAGCCTAACGAACATGTGCCGGTGGGCTATAAATCAAGCGATCCAGTAAAAAAGAGGCAGTGGTTGTAATTTTCCTTCTCACACTTACACCCCATTTGTTCCACAGCACCTGATGCTCCTGCTGAGCATGAAGTGGAGGAGGTGGGAGAGACTTCCATACAGATCAGCTGGGAAAAACCACTGGCTCCCATCACTGGTATGACACACAGCACAGCCAAAATCTATTTTGTTGCTACTTTGAACCCCTGCTTCTTCATCTGTGACAGTCACATACACACAATGAACCATATGGTCTCTTCATCCATGCAGGCTATCGTGTCGTTTACACACCATCAGTAGAAGGTGAAAGCACGGAGCTGACTCTCCCTGACACGGCAACATCTGTGACTCTGAGTGACCTTAAACCCGGGAAGTTGTACAACATCAGTATCTACTCTGTGGAGGACAGCCTGGAGAGTGAGCCTATCTTTGTGCAGGTCAACACCGCTGGAGATCCACTGCCAGGTAAAAAAACCTGTGTACTTTGCTAGAGAGCCTCTGTATACCTTTAAAGGTGCAAGTCCTAGTATTTGCCAAAACAATGTATCTGAGTGAGAGAAAATTGCTGGCACTTTAAAAGCATCCACTACCCCTCCACGAGCTACAAAAATGATTAAAGCAAAAATGTAGAGTCACACACTATGGGAAAGTCTGTCTTTTGTTTCTGTTAGCACCAGGAGTTGTTGGGCAGCGGTCTGCCTATTAGGTGATCCTGATCTTTAAATATCCTCATTTGATCCTGTGTCCCCCTGCTCTGCTCTATGTTCAAATGAACTTGACTTATTACTCTTGTCATAAGGGCTCCCTCCAGATCAATCTGCAAGTCATCCTGTGGCGTCGTCACTGATCTATGTAGAAGTTTCCAATTCTTAATACTCAGAGTTTAGAGTTTTCCAATGGAAAGTGAAGTCATTGAGTTCACAGCTGTTGCACTCCTATTCTGCTTGACTGGAGTTATGTAAAACTTTTTAGGCTGCCAGGTCGAACATGCTGTTGGGCCAGTTGAGCAGATGCTGGAAAAGTGTGTGTATGTGTGCTTGTTTGTACAGTCTGTGTGATGGAGTAAAGATGCATGACCTAGTTAAGAGTGTGTGCTGCCATCTTCGGACAGACAAGTGAATCCCCGCTCTGCTGCGGAAGATGTAAACTATGACAAATGGACCACGGCTGCTGTCTGCACATAAGCTGTCTGAGCTGCACCCGTCACTGGCTTAGTGATCAGCTGCACCTGATTTTCTCTTTCCTTTCCTTATTGTCTCATCAAGACTGATGTCTCTCTCCTCCTTTTTTTTGCTCTCTGTCCATCTTGTCTTTAATGCTTTTTACTATTTAAAGATGTTGGTGTGTGTCCTGCCATTAAGCCTGTCCAAAATATGAAGCAGTTATGGTTCCCTTTTTGTAGAAATTGTGTTACAGACCTAATATGATTATGTATATATAAACACGTATGGGCTTTGATCTGCAACATAAATGCAAATGCATTCGAATGACGTATCAAAGAGTTCTGTTGGAATCATGTTTTTTAATCACCTGCAAGATAAACAGATAAAACACAGCCATGAGGTCATAGAGTTGAATTGAATTTCCACATACCTTACCTTGTTTAGCAGATCATATTTCAGAACAAGCTAGTTAACCATTTTATTGTCCGTTTAAGGTGGTAAGGTGGTCTCTGTTAAGGAAGTAAGGGTCTTACACACTGAGGAGTTCTTTCATCTAAATGGATATTGAAGATTTTAATGCAAAGTATTTTTCTGTCCACAGAAGAAGTTTCCTCTCCCACAGACCTTCAGTTCTTCGAGGTGTCAGATAAAAAAATTGTTCTGACTTGGACTGGCCCAGCCACCGGCGTCTCAGGTTACCGTGTCACCGCCATGCCCGTCGATGAGTCTGGATCTGCACAGAGGGAAATGACTCTGCCTGTCAGTCAGAACTCCTACATTGAAGTGTCACATCTACTGCCTGGAACACTGTACCGCTTCAACATCTACACCATTCACAATGGAGAGGAAAGTTTACCACTTATTGGGGAGCAGACTACAAGTGAGTATGACCGATGCCCCTCAGGGAAATAACTGTGCACACACAAATCAGTCTGTGCAAACTGATTTTTATATCACAGTGAAATGACTTAAACTGTATTTATTGTTGTTTCTCTTTTCAGAGCCTGATGCTCCCACAGATATCCATTTTGCCAACGTGACAGAAGACAGTGCTGTGATGTTGTGGTATGCCCCCCGTGCCAAAATCAGCGGCTACCGTCTCTTCCTGACCGTGGAGGGCTCTAACCCCAAGCAGCTGCGCCTGCCTGCCCGCCTTACTCAGTACACCATCCTCAACCTGAGGCCTGATACAAAGTACACCGCTACGTTACATTCAGAGCAGGAGAACTCTCTGAGTGTGGGAGAGACTGCTGAATTTACCACTAGTAAGTGTCTGATGCATTTACAAATGAGTATAACAAAGTGTGATCACTGTGCATATTCTGAAAGGATGTATGTGTTTTGGAACTCAGAGTTGTCTAGATTAGGGTTGGACTGATGAGTCAATGTTCGTTTGACAAAGTGAGGGTGCAACTTTATTATTTGGCTGTTTCAAAGAATGGTCAGCTTATAATAAAATTTTAGAAATATTAATAGTAATGGTTTTGCCCCTCAAAACGCAAGATTGGTCATTTAAAGGGATAATTCAGATTTTGTATGAGGTACTTTTCCACAGTCAGTGTATTATTTTGAGTTGATGGCAGTTAGCACTCTTCATGTTTGGAAAATCAGGCAGGAGTACTGCCACAGAAGCTCAGCAATGTACTGCTGTGGACAAAGGCAGCAGCAAAACATATGTTAGCCACAGAAAAAGTGTATGCTATATTTAGATTATTTTACTGCTCTACCTTGCATTCATACGGCCCTTTCTGATGGGGGACTAAATTGAAACTAAAACGTATTCATGCTTTTTTTAAAGACACCAGACTCCATTGACAAAACAGTAATTTTACCATGCAGAACACGGGAGTTGCTGGTCTACCGCTGCCTTGATCAGATAGTTTGTTTGTGGTGTTGTTTGACTTTGGTGAATCTGAACTAAACCTCTTAAGCACCAAAGTCGCATAACACCACAAACAAACTGTCTGATCGAGGCAGCAGTGGACCAGCAACTGCTGTGTTCTGCATGGTAAAATTACTGTTTTTGTCAGTGGAGTCTGGTGTCTTTGAAAAGAGCATGAATATCTTTCAATTTTAGTCCACTCACTATAGATAAATACCTCGTATGACCCCACTTCAAAAAATCCAAACTATCTCTGAAAGGTGAGTAGAGCATACTGGCAATATGGATGCAGTTAATGCAGTTGAGGGGAAGGATGGTGGGGGTTTATCACTTGACATCTCATGACACAAAAACTTATCAGAAAACCTTTACTCCCTGTGTTTGCAGACCCCCCAATGGGTAACGCTCCTCATTTCAGCACTGATGTGACAGACACCTCCATTATAATCTCCTGGACTCCAGTTCCCCGTGTGGGATACAAGGTACATTAATACGTAACATACAAAGTGTTTTTATACCCCACCACACACACACACACACACACACACACACACACACACACACACACACATTCATACATTCATACATCTGGTGTTCCCAATTTCTGTCCCCAAAAATAAACAACTGGCCTGTGTGATTGTCTTCAGATGCAAATTGTTTCCTGTCGTTTTCTGTGGAAAGCACATTCCAGTTATTCTAGGGTTTGTGTAGGCCCCATTTGAGTTAGATAACATGGAAACTACAGACCTCAAGCTTTAAATCTGATTGGTCACAATATGTCACACTAGAGATGAGAATGTCCTGCTGGCTACCATGTTCTTGGGAAAACATTGACCTCTGACCTTTACCTCCTGTACCCCCAATCCATACCTCGCTCTTTGCTGTCTCTCTGACACTGTTTGCATTTATCTTTCAGCTGACAGTACGTCCCAGTCAGGGCGGAGAGGCCCCCAGAGACGTGACCTCTGACTCAGGAAGCATTTACATTTCTGGTCTGACTCCGGGAGTGGAGTACACCTACAGCGTCCAGCCAGTTATAAACGGCTATGAGCAGGGAACCCCAGTCACACGCCGGGTTGTCACACGTAAGGATAAACTTATAGATACTGACTGTTGTCTTTTCCCTGTTCCTATCTGTCTCTTCCTTATGTATCTTTTACACTTATTTCCTTCCTTCACCTCTGACCCCTCTTGTTCTTCTTTGTCTCCAGCTCTGTCTCCACCTACTGACCTCAACCTTGAGTCTAACCCAAGCACTGGGGAGCTCACAGTCCAGTGGAACGGGGCCAGTACACCAGGTACACACATACCGACATTCCCAGGTGTGCTTGAAAAACAACGGATTGAGTCACATTGAACACTACTATGCTTCTTTTATATGTTTTGATAAAATTGGAGGTTGATTTTTTTTCTCCTCTGCATCTTATTGTTCCTCATTTCTTCTTCTGATTTTCTACTCCATGTTAACCTTCCTTCTTTTTCTGTCTCTCTCCAAGACATCACCGGCTACAGAGTGACATGCACTCCCACCAACGGTCAACAAGGAAACAGTTTGGAGGAGTTTGTGGAGGCAGGGCAGAACTCCTGCACCCTGGAGAATCTCAGCCCAGGGGTGGAATACAACATCAGCGTTGTTACGTTAAGGACGACATGGAGAGCACTCCCGTATCAACTACCATTACACCAGGTGAGTGAGAGGTCAACTCAGAACCCTGAGGTGTTAATGGGTTTTTGACACCACGGGGCATGGAAATTAGTTACTGAGAGCCTGGTGTGATTGTCATGATAGTTTTTAGGCATGTAAAACACACTGTCCCTGTTTTTAGATTAACATATTATGTTGAAAGCTGTAACAATAACACATGAGCTTTCAACATTTAACAGATACTAGCTCTGCTTCTTAGCATCGCTGCTCTAACTTTGCAACAGCAGCTGAGGGACTGTGCAAAACAGCACCAATGCTGTTTTGCAACATTAATCCTATATTGCTTGTGTATATATAAAGAATTTTCAATGGAGATCCTTCATTGAATAGCAGACGAAACCTCACTAGATGGTAATATATACCAGAAAAAGCAGCCCAGCATTAGCTCTTCCACTGGTGTGATATGTTAAATATCTCAGCCTACTGGAAGCAGATAATTTTCATTGCTCGCCTTAACCACTGCTCCTGTCTTTTTGTCTGTCGGTTTCCTCTTTCTGGCTCTTATGTCCAACACCTTCCCTCTCCCTTGGCCTTTGCCTGTCATTTGTTTGGTGTTTCTGTTGTCTCCTCCCTTCCCTCCAATTCCCTTTCCACATTCCCAGAAGTCCCACAGCTGACCGACCTCACCTTCAAGGACGTGAGCGACACCACTATCAGTCTCAGCTGGTCACCGCTCAACACCACAGCCATCACTGGTTACAGGATCACTGTGGTTGCAGCGGCGAGAGTGTACCGATCTTCGAAGACTTTGTTCTGCCAACGACCGGTCAATATACTGTTTACGGACTGGAGCCTGGTATCGACTATGACATCAGTGTGATCACTGTGACGGAGAATGGCGAGAGCGAGCCCACCACAGTCACTCAGCATACCTGTAAGATCCATTTTCTTCACTACTAATATTATAATAATAATAATATTTTCTTATTGGAAGAGCCATAGTTCGGAAAAAAAAATACAAAACCATTTAAACTATCCTTTAGTTAGACAGATAGTGTGACTTGAGTTGCCAGCGAGGGCATCACAAATCACATTGTGTGTGTGTGCTAAGTTATATAATGTAAAAGGTTCTCATTAAGTCCAAGACATGGCGCTTCAAAGCAAACCCTTCAAGTTGCTGATGTAATTACACAGCATGCTTTGTTGTCAGTTCAATAATGTTCTTCTTGTGTGTACGTGAGGACCATCTGGTTTTAGTTGTGGGGTTTAATCATACCGAGGCTCATTTTGCCCCCTAATGCAAACACTGCTTGTTCTCTCACTTTTAAGATGCCGCAAAACTTAAGATAGATTTATACTGACTCACACATAAAACACAGACTCTTCTCTTAAATAGAGGGTAGTGTGAATACTTTTCTCTTTTAGTCATTTCATTATTTACTTGTTTCTTTCTTTATAGATATTTTCTCCCCTTATTTGCCTCCTAACTCTTCCATATGATTATTACAATTCTCTGGCCACCTTTTACATGAGCAATAAGAAATCTTGTAAATGTACATTTGTACACTCTGAATCAAGCTGCTCTGTCTTTTCAACAGCTGTACCAGCACCCACTGATTTGGGCTTTGGCCAGGTTGGGCCAGACAGTATGGAAGTCACCTGGGTTGCTCCCCATGTCCCCAACCCCGCTGACATCAACAGCTTCCTCATCAGGTACGAGTGGAAGCATAACATTTTCTTTAAGCTCAGTATTTTTTATTTCTGATTGAGATGATATCTTGAGTACACATTGATTTTAGTGCACCCATATGTAAAAAAAACATAACACAAATGGCCTCTCGTTGTTGGTCTCCTTATTATTCAGGTATCATCCCATTGACGATGAAGATGACAATACCGAAACCAGCGCAGGAGGCAGGAGTAACAGCGTGGTGCTAAGGAGTAAGTTAGAGCAAAAACAAAGACAACACAGTTACACACAGACACACAAACAACTACATTTGTATTTATGTCTTTTGTTATTCCTGTCCACAGACCTGCTGCCTGACACTGAGTATCTGGTGAGCGTGGTGTGTGTGTATGAGCAGAGAGAGAGCTCACCTGTCGTTGGCACCCAGAAAACAGGTGAGTCTAAGATGTTCTAATTTAACAACAGTGGTAAATCAGTCCAGAAACAGATACTAAATAAGGTTATGTTTCAGGGCATATATGTTTTTATACTGTTAGTATTTAGGTGATCTTTTCAAAACATGTTTTACCTTTATGATTAAAGACTTCTTCCTTGCTTCCTTCTCTGTACCTTTCAACCTTCTCCAGCTCTGGATTCACCAGTTGGCCTGCGTTTCTCTGAGATCTACACCAACTCCTTCACCATCCACTGGCTCGCTCCCCAGAGCAAAATCACTGGTTACCGTCTCCGTTACCAGATGGCCAGCGGCGGGAGGACCAAGGACGAGAGGCTGCCCCCATCCAGGAACCACTTTACCCTGACAGGACTCACCGCAGACACAGAATACTTAGTCAACATCTTCGCAGTCAGCGGGACCCAAGAGAGCCAGCCGCTCAGTGGGAAACAAAAGACAAGTAAGAAAATCCTGAGTCATTTCCTCCAATTACTCATTGTGTTATCATCATTATGTTGTTTGCTTATTTTTTTCTCTCTGACTCTTCACTCTCTCTCCAGTCTCTGATGCTCCCACAGACCTGGAGGTGCTCAACTCATCCCCCACCAGCATTACTGTCCGATGGGACGCCCCACCTGTCACTGTGCGCTACTACAGGATCACTCATGGAGAGAGTGGTGAGTTAGTAATAGAAATTTATTTTTGTTTTTGCCAGGAAACAGTTTTTTTTAAAGTATTCTTCCTTTTTTCGTGTTTGGAGATTCTTGTTAATGTACCTGTTCACCAGTTTATTGAGTGGTGCAAATACTGGCTTGGCTAACATTAATCACATTATCATTCTTTATCCAGGAGGTCACAGTAATCCTAAGGAGTTCACAGTGCCTGGCTCTCAGTCCACTGCTACAATCAATAACCTGAAGCCCGGTACTGACTACACCATCACTGTCTACGCTGTGACTGGCAGAGGAGACAGTCCTGCTTCCAGCACTCCAATCTACGTCATGCACAAGACAGGTACACACACACAAAGGCAAAACACAGGAAACATGAGGAAGCAAGATAATCACTAATATGGGTGTCAGTCATTTTCTTTACTTCATCTCTCCATCATCCTCTCCTAGGTGTTGACTCTCCCTCTGATATGGAGGTGATGGATGTGAAGGACAACAGTGTCACAGTGAGGTGGAGCCCTGCCCAGGGCCCAATCAAGGGATACAGGGTGACTGGGGTCCCCAGAGATGGACAGGGACCATCTTTCACTGAGGTGGTTGCTCCAGGTATGATGTGTAACCGCTTAGTATGTGGTGCTCTGTCAATATAGTCTTTCCTCATTTTCTCTCTTGTTTTAGTTTTGTTTAAGGAAACTCTAATGTTTTTCCTTCTCCTCTTTTCGTTTCCAGACCAGACGGAGATCACTTTCTCAGGACTTATGCCCACAGTAGAGTATGTTTTGAGTGTGTACGCCCTTGGACAAGATGGAGAGAGCTCTCCAATGGTGGTGAATGCTTTAACAAGTAAGGCTTTACACTTTCTAGAGACATATTTGGGGAATATTGTTTGCCAGACTTTCAGAAATAAAAATCCAACCTCCTGACCTCTTCCCTTACCATTCTACCCTTCTCTCTTTTAGATGTAGATCGTCCTAAGGACCTGACTTTTTCAGACATCGACTCCACCTCATTGAAGATCACCTGGGACAGTCCTGAGGGAATAGTTACATCTTACCGGGTCTTGTATTCAAGTTCAGAGGAGGGTGAGAGAGAGCTGCGCCCTGCTCCCAGAGGAGATGCTGAGTCTGCTGTTATCTATGGTCTGCAACCCGGTACTGAATACACTGTAAAGGTCATCGCTCTGCATGACGACACAGCCAGCACACCACTGACTGGGACACAGGCTACAGGTATAGAAGAAATTTAGATCTCTATGTTGCACATTTGAGAGGAAAAATGTAATGCAAGATAGATGCCCATATTGTCAGTTCTGTCTCCACTAACCCTTTTTTAATTTTTTATATTCCTCCCAGCCATCTCGTCACCAACCAACCTCCAGTTCTCCCAAGTTAGCCCTACCTCCTTCACTATGCACTGGGATGTGCCGGGTCAGGAAAACAGATTAAATGGCCAAACAGGCCTCACAGGCTACCGTGTGGTGGTGAACCCAAAGAACAAGAGCGGCCCTACCAAGGAGATCAACTTGGCCCCAGACACCACTCAGGCACACATCCCTGGACTCATGGTGAGTGTGGGTCTGTGAGTCTCAATGACAGATTCCAGTTTGCTCTCATCTCTTGAAAAGAAATTAGAAGTTAATGCAGTAACACTATGGTGTTTTTGCATCCTTTTCAATTAACAGTAAATTTAAATTAGTTTAAGGTGGTACCTTTTTAAATACAAGTGGTTTCCATTTATGTTGTCAGAGTGGGAATATGGACTTGCAGCAACGTCCATCACAATGAATATTGTCCCCTTTTGGCTCTCCATTAGCTTGCAACAAAAACAGAACTAGGAAAAAAATGTGCAGTGGTTACTGATTATGTGATGTTTTGTTTTATGTAGCATAAACCTAGTAGTGAATGTGTTACTTAATGCAGAGTTAAAAGGGTAGGTACAATAAGCTTAAGCTTCAGCCTACACCCTTTTGGTGTATATATTTTTTCCTTCAATTTCCTTTGAATTTAATACCTTGTTATTTTTTTCTCTATTATGTGCTTCCTTTTGGAAAAGTGTAAATAAGGACAGAAATAATTTACTACTACTACTTAGATTATTACAAGTTATGATTGTAGCTGCAGCCAGTATACTTAAATGCAGTGCTGTGGAGACTGTGTAACACTGTTAGAGACTGAAGTATCTTTTCCTCCATCTCTTTTAGGTTGCAACCACCTATGAAGTCCATGTTTACGCCTTGAAAAACTCTCTGACCAGCAGGCCAGTCCAAGGAGAGGTCACTACTCTGGAGAGTGAGTTTGCAACTCATGAATTATGAATTGCTGAGGAATTAATGCATTGTTTTGATACATTAAAAGCAGAGACATGGTGTTGTTGCAGTAATGCTGCTACAGATAGCTCTTGTAAAAAGCCACTCTTGTGTTTATCCAATCATTAATTGATGTGGACTATCTCACTCTTGGTTTTGTTCCTTCTCATCATGACGTTCTTTCTCTTTCCTCATCTACCTCAAGACATCAGCCCCCCTCGTCGTGTACGCATCTCTGATGTTAACGACTCCTCCATCACCCTGACCTGGCGCTCCAAGACAGAAACCATCTCTGGCTTCCTGGTTGAGGCCACACCAACCACCTCCTCTACAGGCTACATCCCCATTCAAAGGACCATTGGCCCTGACCTGCGTTCATTCACCATCACAGGTACACAAATATGAGAATGTACAAGCATTAATATACACAAAGGTGTGTAGTGCAAGCCCAAAGCTGTGAGATGTTAAATTGCATATAATATTGTTCAAATGTGACATCAGATTCTTAGTATTACAACACACAATTCCTCACTAACCATCGCTGTGCCTCAACTCTCAGGTCTGGAGCCAGGCACCACTTACAAGATCAACATGTATACACTGAAAGGCAATGGACGCAGTGCACCTCTCACACTCACTGCCAGCACAGGTAACCATTAATTTCTATCCAGTTACAGTCAAGAGTAATACATTACTTTGACTGTGTAATGTTACATCTTTGCCATGATGGCAAGAAATACAGTATGTATTGGCGTACGTGTTATGTTGATAACAACAGAAATATAAATATAATGTAGTTGAGGTCGTACAAGTACTAACTAGCTTGTCTGTCTCCTCCAGCCAAACCAGTGGTCATCCCACCCACAAACATCCGCTTTACCTCCCTGAACCCAACCAGCATCTCTTTCACCTGGGAGCCATCACGCAGTCCAGGGGTTACTGGGTATTATGTCACCTATGAGGAGGCTGGTGGTTTGCCACGAGAGGTTATCCCCAGACCCCATGCAGGCCAGAGCTACGCCATTATCAATGGTGAGTCTGGAGCATGAGCTTTACTCTACATATACACATAGAGCATACATACATTGATTAACAATGGCAAATGGCAAATGTTGGTATCTTTTTGTCTATTTGTTGTGTTTGGTCACAGGTCTAAAACCAGGAACAGAGTATGTCATTAAGATTGTCGCGCTGCAGAATGCTTTGAGAAGCACACCGCTTGTGGGCAAAGCCAGAACACGTAAGTACACCCGTCATTCACCTGCTATTAGGAATGGCCTGTGCAAACTTAAGATCTCCAGCTTTGCAAGTGAGGATTGCTCCAGTGTTGACAATGTTTAATAAATTGTGACAATGTTAAAAGACAGTTTCTATTCTACCTCTCTCTGTTGGGGACATTTGACATTTCTCTTGCTATTCCCAGTATTACATACAACTAGTGCTTAGAACAGGAAAACTAGCTGCTATTAAGTCTTCCCACAAAAATTTTCATAAAACAATAAAATACAACATTATGAGGTGTTTTTATATTACCCTCGTTTCGAAATTGTGCCAAGCGCTTCACTAATTAGGTGAGGTAACCCTCTGCCCCCACCTGGGGAGGGGACTTCTGATCATGCCTATTTTTCATGATTATTGTAATGAAGAATAATTTTTCTTAGAGCCACTTTTTTCCCCTTAATTAATTGTAATTGTAAAGTAATTGTTTCTGTTGGCAAAAACATTGTTTAAGTAACAAGTAATAATATCTACATATTGACACATTGCGTCCTGTTTGAGAGCTGTGCTCTGCTGCCCTCTGCTGGCTGTTTGTGTAACTGCTGCTAATGTAGAATTACAGCATTACAGCATACATCCTTGGCATTGACTGTTATTTATAGTATCTAATATTAATCACTGATGTTGAGATGTGGGAAAGCCCTCATGGGAAAATCTGCACTTGTGGATTCTCAGCTAGAGGCTCATCTTTACTTATATTGGGTGTCCTATTGAAAAAGACTGTGATAAACTTGTGTGTTGTACGGGCAGGTTGGTGGATTCTGTATTGTTTTAGGAACACAGTGGAATCACCTGCTAAAAATTCAGCTAGTTGGTTCTGCGCATATGCTTTGTCCTGCTCATGTCTAACAGCTAGCATGCATATGTCTTTTGTTCAATCAGAGCCAGTTACAAATGATCAGCTATTGGTCCCCGAGCTGCCACAGCTTCCTGTTCCTCACAGACCCACCACTGACATCCTGGACGTTCCAGAGTCTTTCAATGACAAGATGTAAGAACCTGCATAATAATCCTGAAGCTATGAATTAAGCATAACAATGCAGGACCTGAAACCCCTAAAATGTCTGTGCAGTCAAACAATGCTTGTTGTGCTATTTTACTTCATGCTTTTTCCCCATTGTCATCTCTTATTTTAATTATTTTCCCATCGCGTATTCTGTGTCCAGTTTTGACACCAACCATGTTCACTTGGCTGGAACTAGTGGCCAGAACCAACCAGGCCAGCAGGGCCAGCACATCTACACTGAGTACCAGAGCCTAGGCCCCAATCATGGACTTCATGGTCCCTTCAGTGGACCCAGAGAAGGCAAGAGACCGACTCTCAGAGAACCCCTGATCTATATTCCTGTCGCTGGCCCTGATGGAAACAGAATCCCCTTGGTCAAGGTGTGTGAGGCTTAAATTATCTTCAATCATCTAATTCGAAAACATAGAACTTGATTCTGAACAGCAGGGTTGCAAATACATCAGGTGTCATTCTTTAATATTAACATCAAAGTATATATGTAACATTTGCAATGATTTTATGACCTCACATTGTCCCTGTATTGTTTGATCCTGTAGGTGAGCGATGGTCCCCTGCCGGGTCTTGCATTCGGCTTCCCTGACAATGAAACAGACTTGCCCCAAGAAGCACAGACAGTCACAACCATCTCCTGGTCTGGCGTTCCTCACACTTCAGAGTATGAGGTGTCCTGTAATCCTATTACACACGTGGAGGAAGGCGGCTTTCAGGTATACAAACACATAATCACAAGCTCATATTTATGGATGGAGATGTATGGACCACGTATTAACTCTCTCTTCCTTTATATAGATGCGTCTCCCTGGCACCTCCAACAGTGCCACACTGATTGGACTGACATCCGGAGCCTCCTATAATGTTGTGGTAGAGGCCATGAGGGGCGAGGCTAAAGAGAAGGTTTTGGAGGAAGTCGTGACCGTCGGCAATGCTGGTACAGTAGTCCACACTGACACAATACAACAACAATTATGATATAACATTAAATCAAATGATCAATTATATTGTATCTGTCTTTGTCGTGGTGAAACACATCTTTTGGTTCTAGTTTAAACATTTTTGTTTCTTCCATCTCTTAGTTCCAGGTGACATCCCCATCACCACCAACCGGGATGTGTGCTATGACACGTTCACACAGACCTACCAGGAGGTGGGCTCAGAGTGGGAGCGCATGTCTGAGACGGGCTTCAAGCTGTGGTGCCGCTGCCTGGGGCTGGGCAGTGGCCATTTTAGGTGTGATTCATCCAGTGAGTGGCTTAATAACCCATCCCAGCATGCTTTGCAACACACCATGGAATTAGAAACCAAATAATTCTATGCGATTTACTCATGAGGAATTTATAAGAGAAAATCAACAATCAAATATATCATAGACAAATTTGAAAAGACTTGTTGGAGATATGTGGAAAGCAAAACCATCAAAACATTTTACATTATTCACTTTATAAATTCCTAGGCCACAGTTCAAAAGCCATAGAATAGTACAGTTCTATGTGCAGCAACACACATACTTTGTATGAGTCTGTCTGTAGCCTGCCCATGTTGCTCTCTCTGCTCTGCTTCTGTAAACTGTGAAAACATCACAGACAGCAGAAAGCTAAGCTAACTGGCTAGCATCAGTCTCAGTTATTTGTATTGTCCATATAGCCAACACGACAATACCAGAAACTGAGCTCACCATCCATTTGCCATAGGTTTAAAGTCATTCCACTATCTGTATGTCTATGTGTGCGTCCCCACTGGGACAATGTGTTTATCCAACTCAGGCTCTGTCTAATTTAGAGGATGTGATCACAGTTTGTTTGTTTGAAATATAAATTGTGTTTTATGCTTGTTTTACAAAGATTGAATTTAGCTGTGTGAGAATCCGTTTTTGTTAATGTTGTGCATCTTTATCTGCTGTATGAAGGGAAAATGTTTCACCTTTTGGAATTTTTGTTTGGCTGCTCTGTACAATAACTAATGAGACTTCTCTCACATATCCACTTCACTCTCCTATTCACCCTTTGCTCTCCCTGTCTTTGCCATTTTGATCCAACCTTTCTCTTTTTCCATGTCATCCTCGTGCATTTCTCTTCTCCTTCCCTTGCTCCTCACTCCCTTTTATTCCCTTCTTTTGTTCTTTCTCTTACTACTCTTCCCTCCATCAGAGTGGTGTCATGACAACAATAATAACTACCGCATTGGCGAGAAGTGGGATCGCCAGGCTGAGAATGGTCACATGATGAGCTGCACTTGCCTGGGCAATGGCAAGGGAGAATTCAAATGTGAACCCCGTGAGTACAGACACACAAACACAACCAGACCTATACACATGGAGACATCAGGCTGTCAGTATTGTCATACAGGGTGATTCTGTTACGTTTAGTATATTGTGTGTCACAAAATAAATTCACATTTACAATTATTACTATCACAGCGGCAAAGTGGAGCTATATAGACAGGCTAATAAGTGATGTGCTAGCCGTAGCACCGCTAAGTACTGTCAAGTGAAAATTAGCGCCTCCTATTTGTACTCTTCCATCCACCAACACAGTCCTCTGAATAAAAGTTCCTACCTAAGCAAGTGACCCAAAACACAAAAGTGCCACCTACTGGACCAATTTGGTGCCCACACACTGTTTTTTGAGTTGCATAAAAAATACAAAATACAATTGAAAATATTCTAATCTTTAACATGTTACTCTCTCACCTCAGATGAGTCGACATGTTATGACAATGGGAAAATGTACCAGGTGGGAAACCAGTGGCAGAAGGAATATCAGGGCGCCATCTGTACCTGTACCTGCTATGGAGGACAACAGGTGTGTAACACTGCTGCTGCTTCATTAATCTTATTGCATACTACTTTTAGAAGTGCATCATGCAGTCCTTGTGATCAGATTGTTTTGTGCGTGTGCATTAATGTGTCCCTCCTCGTCTTTAGGGCTGGCGTTGTGAGAACTGCAGAAGGCCGGGAGGACACACCGATGTGGAAGTTGACCTCCTTCAACCTGTTCATTCAGATGTCTTCGACCGGTACAGAGAAAATGCTCTACGCAAACTGGTGAGTGACTCACTCTGAGTTTTACCATCAATATTCTGCTCTAAAATAAGACAAACCAATATTATTGAATATGACTTTGTTCTGTTCATTTCCACTCAAACAATACCTGATTTAGAAGACCATCAGTAAAGTAGTCACACAGTTCTCTCCTTTGGTGGATGCTACTGTATGTTAGTTTTCTACAGACTAAAAAATACTCCAGTATCTCCTCACCTTCGTATTAAATTCCACATAGTTTTGATGATCTGTTATTTCTAATTGATTCAGAGAATGTTGGTATAAATCCAGTCAAAACTAATAATCACATCTCCTCTCTCTTTCCATCTCCTCCTGCCCTGTCCGTCTTTGCTCTCCAGAACATCCAGTGTCCGATTGAATGTTTGAGGCCCGAGCTGCTTGCAGACGCTCAGAACCCTTCAGATTAAAGGAGAGGGGAGTTTAAGTTAAAGGAGGATGAAGAAGCGAGACCCCTTACAGCGTTGCTACCACTGCAAGAAGGAAGCCTCCTCCTGGTTTTATTAAGAGAAGACATTTCCATCAGATCTGCGCCTTTGAAGGTTTTCCCCTCACCAAATTTAAGTGCCTTAACGAGACTTTTTCACACCAAACTCTGTGCCTTTTCAAAGATCTGTCCAACTTTTCATGTTGGTTGTGATCTTTTCTTCTTGAGTAGAAACAAGGGTTTCCTCATCCAATGATTTTTGAGCACAAATCCTGCTGCTTTATCACCTCAAACCTGCCGACCCCCAAACATACTGTTGACACGTGCACACACACACACACACACACACACACACACACACACACACACACACACACACCAGATGCAGTATTGTTGTGTTTTTTACTGTTGCTTTGGGATATTTTATAGTATTTCAAAACATTCCATGACAATTTTCTTCCCCTGACCAACAAAATGCATCACTGCAAATGTGTCTGATTTTATATAATTATGTTCCCAAATAATTGTCCCATGATTTTGAGTCTCACTGTGACTAATATATGCAGAAAACATTTAAGTAATGGCAGAATGCATTTTCTTTGTCCTTAGTTATTTCCAAATCAGGAGAGCATGACTTTATTGCAGAGGAATTCTGAAGCCGTAAAGTATTTACTCTGTTGCCCAGAACAGCTTTTACAGCTGTCCTGTCTCAGCTCGACAGACCAAGACAGACATGACAGTCACAGTCGGATTTAAATGAAATCGATAGGACGGTTGTTATTATTAATTTGAATCAGCATTCTTTGTAATGAAGGAGATTACAGCTGTAAAAGCTGTAAAATGTGTAAGTGTCCTGTCTGTCTCTGTCAGTGTCTCACTGTTTTGATGAATAGAGCAACAGGTTTCTCTTCAAATTACAAGAAATTCAAAACATTTCCTTAGAAAGATAAGCACTGTTACTTTTCAGTTAGTATTAAAAAAGTTGCCTTGCTATTATTATAGCATAGGCTCTTCAAGTCACCATGTAGATGTGACTCTCTGATCTGTAATGTGGGTGTTTTAAAAGTACAAAATGTACAGCACCTGTAAAATATATAAAGCAAAAGCTGACTGACCAAAAGTGAAACTGTTACTTCACAAATGTATTGGAAAATCCAACATTATTTCCAAGTGAAATGCATTTTAATTACATAAATGTTTGTATTTTTTATTTTTTACATTTTTTTAATTCATTTTTTTTATTTATCCCTTTTTATTCAGGCATTTTGTTCAATGCTTTTTGGGGTGTACACTTTATTTTTGATTAACTTGTTTTTATATTGTTGGTGCCAAAATCTGAACTACTGTGGACTGAATCTTTTTAATAAACTGAAAAAAACCCAAGACATTTCTTGTCTGTTTTTTGGGGGGTATGAATAGTTTCCTTGGTGTGAGGTGAAGATAACACACAGACTTTAATTTTGTGCACTGACTCCCAGAAAACAAATGGCTGCTGCTTTAGTAAGATCTGAGTTGTCTGACAGAGGGAAATTTAAGTCAATAACCACAGATCATTTTTACGGTATATAAATGACGGATTAAGGCCAGCTGTCGACTCCACAGGCCCTCGATATGTGCAATGTCTGCGCTTTTATTTTGATTAGCGAAATAAACTATAGCGGAAGTCATTCTTCTTTGCGGAGGCAAAATACGTTACGCCATTGGTTCCGCTCATAGACATATATACAAAGACGCCGCATTCACTGCAAATTTACTTATATTAGTCAATTAGTCAGAAGTATTAACTATTGCCACTTCTGGAAAGCAGCTGTCTGATGAATATTGTATACAAAAGCAAAGCTGACATTATTTCCCCATGAATACTGGGATATTATACTGGTTTTGTTCATGTGTGACCTGTGAACAAGTGCATATGTTTACAATAAACTCAACTGAGCGGCATCTTATTGCTGGCATGACTTTTTTGTGTTATACTTTGTTATAATTTTGTAACTTATTGCATGTACATTGTCAATTTGATCATTTTCTTGACTAAGTCATTTCAGCTACCTTCTCTATGGGTGAAGTTGTTGCAGCTTGCACAGCTTTGCTTTTAAACTAGCTTAGCCAGCACTGATCATTTAGCATCAACTACTGCAGAAGAATAAAGGTAATGCACGTGGTAGATAATGTGTGTATTAAGTATTTCTCATCTCAAGCTGGTAAATGGCGCCTGCTTTGCAGCGTGTATCTCTGAGAGACAATCACTAACTGCATATGACCGAGAGTGCCAAGAGTGTGCAAAGCAGTAATCAGAGCAAAGGGTGGCTATTTTGAAGAAACTAGAATATAAAACATGTTTTCAGTTATTTCACATTTTTTTGTTAAGTACATAACTCCACATGTGTTCATTCATAGTTTTGATGCCTTCAGTGAGAATCTACAATATAAATAGTCATGAAAATAAAGAAAACGCATTGAATGAGAAGGTGTGTCCAAACTTTTGGCCTGTACTGTATATTCATATATTCATATTAGGCTACAGGATGTATCTTATTTATATTATGGTTACAGGCAATTTCCCTATTTTTATCACAAGATTAGTTTTGATCAAGTGGTTCAGGCTGCTTTCATGAATGAACACTGACATCAGAGGAAGAGACAACTGTGCAGAACATTAAACTGTCAAAAAATCAATATTAACTCCACAGTAAGCTGAGGGCTCTTCACGTTTTAAAATCCTCAGTGGATAGTTAGCTCTAAATACGGCCTGTAGATGTAAGAGTTGGATAGATTCATAATTAAGTACACAGGGGACGTGAAACCAACAATGTTTCTCTGTCACATCTCAGTCTTCCAGATTTTGGTGTCAAAGAGGGTTTCCCAGAGAGCAGGACTTTGTTATGCTGCAGTAGTGCAGGCTTTCAAATTTGCCGGGGTAGTATCGAATCACCTCTTGATCCTCTCCTTCGGCTTCTCAGTCATGCAGCGCTGGCCTGGCTCTCAATGAAAATGCAGAAGGCGGGGCTGGATGCGGATGTATTCTCAAGATGGTGAAACATTATGGAACCCCCCAAACGACTTACCCACCCAATGTACAAACAAATCCGAAATTCTCCTTTTATGAGAATAGGTCAGATTATTGGTGGAGGTAATAATACACCAATGATGACATATTTATGGATGTTTTTTGCCAATAAACAACTGAACATGCTACACAATGTCCCTTTCAGGTTTTGTTAGATTTAGGCACAAACATAACTTGACTAGGGAAAGATTGTGGTTTGGGTTAACCTCCTGCGACCTCGACTGTCTGCAGATTTGGTTGCTCGTATAATAAGGTCACAGTACTTCCTCCTTTCCTCCCAAAGGACATGTGTCATGATTCCCACAGTTGCTAGAGTGCTTTGTCACTTGATGTCATTTGTAGGCATTTGCTGAATGATGATGATGATGATGCTCTCCCAAACTTCCAAATATATTTAGGTATCAGCTACCTTCATGACTTTATTCCCCGTGGAAAAGAGTGGGTGAGCCAGTGTTCTGCTTTTTATATCTGACTGTACTATGTGTGACTCTGTCTCCAAAGACACACATACAAGGAAGTTTTGAGCAGGAAAAAGATGTTTATTCATACAGACTTCAGGTGTATCAACATAATATGCCCATCAAGAATCCCCTGGGTTATGTGAGTCCAGTGAGAGGTGACACTGCTGCATTACACTTAATAATAAATTAGCCTCACTTTTAAAATGATGCACACAATGAACAGGGATGTCTCATATGGCAAATGTGTCTCGCCCTCACAACAGTCTCACAACATAACTAACTGAACTCCGCACCAGCGATGATGAAGATGATGATGATGATGATCATACTTTAAATGGCAAATGAAGTCTAAAATTTTCCTTGCCTCACAGCACCTCCATTTGCAACATAAAAAGGACAAACATTTAAGACAAACAAAGAAACAAAGATAGACACATTTAACAACAATCAAGACCCTGTTAACATGCATCCGTGATTATGCTCCATATTTAGTTTTTGGACTGACTGGTGCGCAAATCCTGCTGTTCTTGTCTTTGTTTTCAGAGTGATTTTTCTTTCTTTCTTTCTTTATTAGTTTTTTCTGTTACTATATTCTCGCTGCTCCTGTCTTTACTTTGGTTCCCAAGGAAGGAAGGATTTGTCAAATTACTTTCACCCTCTGCAACCTCCACTTTTCATGTGGAAAGAAACGGCTTCTAAACAAAACAATATGACCAGCTTGAAAATGTGCCTTTTGTAGGGCAACAAAAATATGACAGTTAACTTCATGAACTGAAAACACACTCAAATAGCGACAGCTACACCTTTACTATTCATATGAATCTGGGGTTATGCTATAGTTACAAAACCTAACCAAGGCTGTCACAGCAGCACTGACTTGTCAACTGATGGCATCCACCTGTCAGTCAAAGCGACCATGCGTTTAATTATGCATGCCTTTAAGCCTTAATAAAAATGGAAACGGGTGAGTATTATAATTATTCACCCCTGTGCAGTTGTCATGAAGGGGGAAATAGCTATAGCTCTAGTTGCTACAAGCAAATATTGTATTGTAGGTGTGGATATTGTAGGGAAAACAAATGGCATAGTTGCTGGTGTAAACACAATGAGATTCATTGCAGCTGCATTTTCGAGACTTTGAATAAACACTAAGTAAAAACATTTCTATTGTACTAAAATAATGTGGCATAACGTTTCTCTCTGAATAAATCTGCTGTTGCAAGTTAGTAGAATATAATCCGTATTTTGAGAAGTTGTCATGATTCTGGGTTTTTGTTAATATTGTGTTGTTTTGTTACCTCAAGGCTGGATACTGTAACTCTCTATTATCAGGTAGCTCTAGTAAATCATTAAAAACTCTCCAGCTAATTCAGAATGCAGCAGCACGAGTACTAACAGGAACTAAGAAACGAGATCATATTTCTCCTGTTTTAGCTTCTCTGCACTGGCTCCCTGTAAAATCCAGAACTGAATTTAAAATCCTACTGTTAACTTATAAAGCTCTAAATGGTCAAGCTCTGTCATATCTTAGAGAGCTCATAGTGCCATATTATCCCACCAGAACTCTGCGCTCTGAGAACGCAGGGTTACTTGTGGTCCCTAAAGTCTCCAAAAGTAGATCAGGAGCTAGAGCCTTCAGTTATCAGGCTCCTCTCCTGTGGAATCATCTTCCTGTTACGGTCCGGGAGGCAGACACATCTCCACATTTAAGACTAGACTTAAGACTTTCCTCTTTGATAAAGCTTATAGTTAAGGCTGGCTCAGGCTTGCCCTGTACCAGCCCCTAGTTAGGCCTAGTCTGCCGGAGGACCACCTATAATGCACCGGGCACCTTCTCTCTCTCTCTCTCTCTCTCTCTCTCTCTCTCTCTCTCTCTCTTGCGTATCCTATTACTGTATCTTGTTAACTCGGCCATCCTGGGTGTCACTAACTCGGCTTCTTCTCCGGAGCCTTTTTGCTCCACTGTCTCTCAGGTTAACTCGTATTGCAGCGGTGCCTGGATAGTGTGACGTGTGTGGTTGTGCTGCTGCCGTGGTCCTGCCAGATGCCTCCTACTGCTGCTGCTGCTGCCATCATTAGTCATTAGTCATACTTCTACTGTTATTACACACATATGATTATTATCATACATGTATACTGCCAGATACTAATATATACTTTCAACATATTGTACCACAGTAGCCAGAACTATAACGACAATATTATTACTTTCATGAATGTTGTTGTAAGCTACTGTCATTACCGAGGATGTCATACAGATTATTGTATTGTGTCATACAGATTACTGTTAATTTGTTATGCTGATCTGTTCTGTACGACATCTATTGCACATCTGTCCGTCCTGGAAGAGGGATCCCTCCTCAGTTGCTCTTCCTGAGGTTTCTACCATTTTTTTTCCTCGGTAAAGGGGTTTTTTGGGGAGTTTTTCCTTATCCGCTGTGAGGGTCCTAAGGACAGAGGGATGTCGTATGCTGTAAAGCCCTGTGAGGCAAATTGTATTTGTGATATTGGGCTTTATAAATAAAATTGATTGATTGATTGATTATCTTGTGGACTTCATTTTCATTTCATGTTCTTCCTCGTTTTGTCACCAATTCACGTTTAACATGTTTCCTGTTTTATTTTGTAGATTCTCTTCCCATGTGTCATGTCTGGCTGTATGTCCTGTCTTTGGGCCTGTCCCATTATGTGCGCTCGATCACACTTACGCACTTGGACACTTGACGTGCGCATCCATGTGCTTAGTGTAAATGCACAAGTGTATCCCATTTCTACAACGACCAAAAGTGCAGTGCGCTTGATTTGTACTTTACCCACACTTACGGTAAGACTGCACCTGAGCGGTATTTGGCTAAGTATAAATCCCACAATGCATCACCAGCTGGTGGAGTTCTGCCAATAAACTAAAGAAGGAGAAGCCAGTGAAGTCTGCCCACTATAGTTCAGTGAGCTTGCCATCATTGGGATTTCAACTGAGATGCCGCCGAAGAAATTTCAACGTAAGAAAAATGTTTTATAAATTTAAATTTATATCATAGTCCCGTTCATATCATAGCGTCATGATGGTACGTGTTAGGAAGCTTTGTTAATGTGTCTGCGGTGAGGAAATTCACATCAAGCTTTGCCCTGGAATTATTTACTAACCACAGAATTTATCTGAAATAGGGACCACGGAACAAACGTTCCAAGTCGGAAAACAATTACCTGTTTACCGGGGCTAAAAATACTGCAGCTGATGGATACAGGTGAGTAGTTTGCTCCATCATTTCTTTTGATTGATGTCTTTATTTCCAACATGACAAATATTACAAAACAGTAGTTAACTTATTTAATTTAATGTTTTATTCACTAATTAATAATCTTTAACTTTCCTTTAGACATCTGACGTAGTGTTATATATGCCAGCACATTAACTGACTTCCTTAAATGCATGTCATAGAAATATCATGAACTACGACATGTACCAACATGAAAATATATTCATATATCCATATACATACATACATCAGCTCAACATAAATCACAGCTCCAGATCCCTGCTGATTATCCAGACCTTTTTTCATCCCTACGTGACAATTATTTCTTTACACCCTTTTCTAAACTGGATCAAGTTTTTGTTCGCAGAGAATAACATCTAATGCACAATGTAAGGGGCGCTGTCAAGTCTGTTCCAATTTCGTTTAAATATCCCCATGACCTTGGATACTTAATACGTGCTTAAACACTAAAGGCAAATTAATGTTGTTAGCCAATCCCCATTTCCCTCCATTTGGCCGTGCCCGCCCACTCCAGCTGTGTCTCATTCTTGTGATTACCTTTCTGTGTGTATATACACACTCACACACACACACACGTACGTGTATGTTTCCCTTTCTTCCTTGTCAGGTCGTCTGTGCGCTCATCCCTGTGTTCTGTTTCCTGCCTGTTGTTTTCAATTAGATTCGGTTCTTCTGTCATTTGGACTTTGTGTCACCTGCCTGTTCTGGATGTTTTTCATCAGCTTAAGTAAAGCTCGCTTTTTGTTAAACCTCAGACTTGCCTCTTGCTCTGCATTTGGGTCCTTACTGAACCCCTGACAGGAGTCAGGGTTGGACTGAAGTGGAGGAGGAAGGAACACTTGCCATCAGAGTTTTGAGGAAATTGGGGGAAAGTTTAATCTTGTAGTGAATATACAAGACTCAGTGGGGTTTTAAAGTCAGGCAGCACCTCCATGGATCTCTCAAACCATGTTGTGAAACTGTTTGTAAAACTCTGAGCCAAGAGAAGCTATTTTGTGTCCACTTTTGACACAAACCCAGAATGGAAAAGGACACAGGAGTCAAGTGGACTTTTTTGGGAGTATGCAAGTTACATATAAATTACATTTTGCTTATCACATCCAAGCTGCACATACAGATGCAGGGCTGTTCTCATGTAGCTTATAGGCAAGCTTAAGTGAGACAGAAGCAGTCATGAAAAGGAGCAGGAGTCAGAGGAGCAGAAAGTCACAACATTGCAGTCTCCACTCTCTGGATGGCACAAACAAGCCCTTTGTAGAAGAATCCATCAGTAGAAAGCCCTTTGTGAGTTAAGCGGCTGTGAAAATGATTTTTGCACTGACAGGTTCAAAGAAGAATTATGTTTTCCTTCCCAATCCAAGTTCGCTGAAACTGGTGGGGAGGCAGGTTGCTCCAAGGCTGTGTTCAGACTGACAGCATTGCCTGAAAAACCCTTCAGCTCTCAACACATTGCAATGTGAGGTCATCCAGTAATCATTACATTGTAGCCGAATATCAAAGGTGTATTCCTGCAGTTACCTTGTAACCCATGTGACAACCTTCCAGAGTTGTAAAATCCTGTCTTTAAACTAAAGGATCAAAGAAATTATCTTTGAGGTCATGAAAATCAATAATGAGACATCTTTTTTTTCTTAACCCTCTGAAGTTCCTAAATTTTGCTTAATGCAACAGTGTCTCTTAACTGAAAGCCAAATGATTGGCCCCGACATCTGCTCACTCCTCATGAACAAACATTAGCTTACATGTTTGTTCCTTTGTTCAAAAAATTATACACCTCTGTGATGCTTTGAGTGCAATGGACCGCGCAAGTGTGTGTGTGTGTGTGTGTGTGTGTGTGTGTGTGCGCATGTGTGTGTTCCCAATGTAACAGACTGCAGGCAGTGAGGGTTGATCCCTGGTAAAAGTCTGACAAACTGGTGTGGAAAACCCAGGTTTCAATTTAACCTCTGAGGAGGTCTTCACAAGGCCACTGATGTCATTAGTGCTCCTGCTGCAACGGTAGTCGTTGGAGTTGCTGGAGTCACATGAGGCCATTTGTGAACGACCATTGTTTGAGGTTAAGCCGTTAAATCTCCTGGGCAAGCATGAGAGGACAGCATGATAGGTGAGGGATACAGTAGGTGGTGTCGCAGACCTCCGCTGTTGAGAGATGGTGTTACGACCCAGCTCAAGTGACCATAAGAAAAGGCAGACACACCACGATTAACAGTTAAAGGATATTTTATTAGAAACAAATCAAACCAAATTAGACCAAATTAGACCAAATCAAACCAAATTAGACCAAATCAAATCAAATTAGACCAAATCAAACCAAATCAAATCAAATCAAGCCAAATTAGACCAAATTAGACCAAATCAAACCAAATTAGACCAAATTAGACCAAACTAAAGACGACTTATGGGGGCAGGGGGGCGCTTTGAGTTTGAACAATGCTGCGCTTTAGCCAATCAAAATTGAGGGGGCCGAGGGGGTTGACTGGCTAAAGCGCAGCATCGCTCAAACTCAAAGCGCCCCCCCGCCCCCCCCCAAGTCGTCTTTCCGAGAGCAACATTCATTCATTTTCAAATTGCATGTCTTTGGACTGTGGGAGGAAGCCGGAGTACCCGGAGAAAACCCACGCTGACACGGGAGAGCGAGAGCAACATATGGAGTGTGAATGTCAGTGATATCAGTACTATGTGTACGTATTAAATGATGAGTGTGTGAGAGTGTGTATGTGCAGGTGTTGGAGGGTGCATGAAATAAAAGAACCTAAAACATTACCAAATCCGGTCCGAGTGGTTGCCTGTAGGGAGAAGCAGAGGGTGAGTGAATGAATGAACACAGCTTCTATCACTTTCAGTACACTGGGCCTAGGTGCACTGAGTTGCAATCAAGTGAGCCTGGGAGAGACAGGCCTGACAAACTCACAGCAGAGACGCCCCTAGATGACACAGGGATCATCACAGATGGTTTTTCCAACTTCACATAGATGGATCCTTTTACTCCTCTTTCAAACCATCTGTTTTCCCTGTCCACAATGTGCATGTTGCTGCCTTCAAAGGAGTGTGCTTTCTCCTTGAGGTGTATATAGACAGCTGAGTCTTGCCCTGACGAGTTAGCCCCTCTGTGTTGGGCCATGCGTTTGTTAAGTGGTTGTTTTGTTTCACCAGTGTACAAGTCTTACCTTCCTAAGTTACAACAAATGGTGGTGGAAGGTTCAGGATTGTGTGAGCCAGGGGTGCTGCTGCATCTGCTCCAGAGTGGGGCGATCCTCAGGGTTCACAGCCAAGCACAGATTCAACAAATCCAGGCAGCCTTAGAAGAGAGAGGGCAGAGAACGAAGCAAAGATTAGGGTGGGAGCTGCAGCTAATGTCAGTACCAGAGCTCAGGTGCTGTATTGACAACAGCATTGTCTTACCGCTAGACAACTGCTCGCTGGACCTTAAACCTTCCAGAAAGCTGGAGGTGGTGAACTGATCCAACAGCATGTCTTGCAGCAGTGTGCCCAGCTGCCAGACTGTGGTGGGACCCGCCTCATATCGTCTCTGTCTCAGGTACTCTGGTCGCACATATGTAAATGTTCCTACAACACACAGATACACACATGGAGACAGAAAGAGCCAAAGAATGAGAGGTGAGTTTTAAGCCAAAGTCATCGCTCCAGAGTTCAACAGATGGATGAAGAGCAGGAGCAGAAGGCAAACATCGTACCAGCAAAGACTCGTCCATCCTCAATGAGGCAGCCACATCCAAAATCAATGATCCACACTCGGGGGACTTCGGAGCTGGTCTCAATGAGGACATTGTCCGTTTTGATGTCCTGATGGAAGACTCCCACCGAGTGCATCTTGATGCAGGCTTCCACCAGCTGCTTCATGATGTTCTGAGACAGAGACATTGACAAACAGATGAGTTATAGTGGAGTGACGAAGGGAGTGTAGGGTGGTACTTTTACATTATGTGACAATGTTGCAGCTTCCACACAAAACTGTTCAGTTACGTCCATTTGAGAACTGGGCTGAGAACAATGACATTTAAAAGCTGTATGCACCAAATGTTAAAAAATGTAGGTGTGATAGCAGCCCTCAACTCTCCACAGACACTGACAACATTGAAAATTGTAAGCTTGGCACAGTCTTAAGGGAACACCACACACAGATGTAAAAACATGCTGCAACCAGTTTCAGTACCTTAGCCTGGTCTTCTGTCAGAGAACCACAGCTGTCGACATAGTCAAACAGGTCCATAGAGGGGACTGGTCTCTCCATGACCAGGAGAATCTCCTGGTCCAGATCATACCAGTCCAACAATGTGACAGCAGCAGACTGTCCCACTAAATGTGGTCCACTTGCCACCTTCATCATTAGGACCACCTCCAGAGGGAGCAAGTGTGACACCCCATTTGTGGTCTGAAAGAAAGAAAATACAGAACAAAATTTGTGGTTGTGGCTGTGAATGTGTGTTTTAATAGAGGTGCTTGTGAATGTGTTTTCCTCGTCAACAACAGAGTAACAACAAAGTGAAAAAAGTTCAACCATGATTTCAACAGTTGGTGCTGAGACATCAGATTAAGTCACTCACCACTTGCTGATAATTGACGTAACGTTTAGGGATGCGTTTGATCGCCACCTACAGGACAGAATCACCAGTGCTTTGGTTAGTACAGGGAGTGATGACTTAGTGTGTATGTGTGACGTGAGAATACGGATGTTAGACTTACCGGTAAATTGTCGGACTTCCTCACTCCAGCATAGACCGAACCAAAGCCTCCTTCTCCGAGCTTATGAAGCTGCAGGTACTTGGCCTCAAAGTTGGCTGCACACACAAACACGCAACAGTCATGTTTTAGCAAAGTTGTGAGCAATGCTAACACTGAGCCTGTTTATATCTGGTATTAACATGTGTCTCAAGTGATGTGATCACAAGTGGACAGGGCTGAACACAAGTGTAAACAACCACCAAGCAAGCAGTTAGCGAGAGTGTGGACATAGTAACTGTACATGGGGCTGTCTCGGCTGTTCACTTCACAAACACACACTCACATACAGCATCTAATTATTTCTCACACTATCAGCTTACGTTTGCTGGAGCTGACTGAGTCGGACTTCCTCCCGTTGTCCTGTTGGGAGGCTGAAGGGCTGCTGGAGCTCGGGGAGACTTCACAGCCGCTGTCCCTTCTTGGCGTCCTGGGAGTGTCTGTTGCTGGCATAGGCTCAGCAAAGGCCTCCTTCCGACCCTCAGTCTCTGTGACGCCCACCACTGACACCTCAGTGGGCTTGTCGGTGTGAGCATCACAGTGGTCACCCCTCTGCTTCTTACTGGGGGTCTTGGTTTGGGTGCTGGCCTTCCTCTTGATCCCCTTGGCCTTGGAGTCTCCTCCCTGGCAGATCTTGGCTTTGAGCTCTACAAACAAGAGAAATCCAAATTACATCAACTTATTGATCTTAAATGATTCTGTGAAAGTCTGTATTAAGTTTAACAGCATTGTTTTATAATGTTCAGTCCCACCAGTTTCAAATTTAACAGTTTTCCCAACAACATCTACACATGTAAAATACTGTATGATAAGGTCAGGTAAAGATTGTTACAAGGTCACAGTTTACAAAGTGAATTTCAGGTCTGTGACAAGACAAGTTTGATCTCCTGCATAAGTCAGATGTCCTACATGACTACCCACCATCGCTATGTCTACACCGTTAATCATTGTCAGCAAGTAACTAAGTACATTTAAGTCACTGTACTTAATCCTTTATGGTACGATGTTGCCGTTTGGTAACAAACCCATTGAATTCCTTCTACACACACACACACACACACACACACACACACACACACACACACACACACACACACCTTTATGATGTAGTGCATTGAAAGAGAGGTGGGGTCTTAAGAGAACCAACAGCAGTGTTTAAATTTGTCACATGACTTTCTGGAGGGAATTTTGAAGCCCTTTTCTGCAGTAACTCATGATCAAATTTCAGAGGAGTAGTTACTGAGGAACTAATGAGGAACTAACTATTAGTTAATGGTCAGTTCTTCAGTAACTCATGATCAAATTTCATAGAGGGGTTAATCACGACTTGATAATTAGTCAACTAGTTACTTCATCAGTACAGAATCATTACTCAATAACCTGTCCATTAGTTAATCTTTTTATGTCCTAACGTAAAGTGACACATAATGAGTAGTCTTTCATTACTTCATCATCATCTTTACAATTAGTTCCTTAACAAATAAAATCACAGCCAGCAGGATTCTTGCAAAGAGTTTAATTCATTATTTTCAGACCACATACGCATTAATATGACCATCCATGTTATTCTGTACAAGGTGCTGACACACCAAACCGTCATCAAAGAACTAGCGGCAACAAAAGCTGACTGTTGCGTCGTCTACATCGCCTCACGTCACCCTGTGTCAGTTGCATTTGAACACACTACAAAGACTTCACCCAATGCTTGAAACGGTTGCTCATCTGTTTTGGCACTGCCCCATTGTCAAAAGACTCTGGAGTGATATTTGTAATTTTATTGCTAACAATATTAAAAAATAAGTTAAGCTGTTTTGGAGGGATGTGCTGTTTGGACTTTTTGACTTTAATAGAAATATGGCAAAACCCATTGAAAGATATTATTAATCTCATCTTACTTTTGGCAAGATTTCACATTCACAAATGTAAGTTTACACATAGAAAACCCTCTTTTGTTGCTTTTGTTACATCAATTCCATTAAATTTTCCTTTAATCAAAAGGCATTCAAAACCATTAATATTTGCTATCATTTTAATATTTTCTTGTAAACTCTTATCCCCCTGGCATATGTGATATATGACATATATGTGTAATGTTGAAGATCTGCATTCTGTAAACTTCCTGTCATAAATAAAGTTGTGAAAAAAAAAGCCTACATCTGACGGCCAAGTAGCACGTAGGTTCTGCGCCTGCATGAAAGGAAATAACGCAAAAAGGGAAACCGGAAGTCCGTTGAATGCATGAGATCAACAAAGTAGCGCGGAGTGACAGAGTGATACATCCTGTCAGCCGAGGGCTTTCCTGTCTGTGCAGCCGAGCAGCGCAGCGCCTCCATGGACTATTACATCCAGACGGTCCCGGCGTTTCCTCCGCAGGCCCCACTTCACTCAGCTTCACTCAGCTGCCCGATAAAGAGGGAAGAGACAGTGGATCTGTCGGGCAGCTGAGTGAAGTGAAGCCTGAGGAGGAAGCACCGGTTAGCCCCGGTTTCACTGCAGGCAGACTCACTTACTACAGGGAAGAGGATATAACACCTGAACAGCCAGTCAGAGGGATCTCTCTCACTGACAAGCTCCGCTGCAGATTCAACATGCTCAATCAGCCGAAAATTTGGAATTAATGATGAACTAACTATTAGTTAATGGTCAGTTCATCAGTAGGTCCTGATCAAATTTCAGAGGAGTAGTTACTGAGGAACTAATGAGGAACTAACTAGTAATTAATCATTAGGTCTACCTACCTTTTTTGTGTACCCTAAAGTAAAGTGAGACATCAAAATGAATAGGTAATGATTCAGTAATCATTTCCTACTCATTTTGATGTCTCACTTTACTTTAGGGTACACAAAAAGAGTAGGTAATCATTAGGTAATAGTTAGTTCCTCATTAGTTCCTCAGTTACTACTGAAATTTGATCAGGAGTTACTGAATCACTGAGCATTAACTAATAGTTAGCTCCTCATTCATTCCAAATTTGTTTCATAGTAACTACTTTAAATTTTTTGCACCTCAAACAACTGAACTGTGAACAACGGTGTGATCAGTATACAGTACTTTACACGCAGCCCCCATGATAAATTCTCTAAGCTTAGCAGCCTAAAATGTGACACACTATCATATTTATTTCTAAGGCATCATCGTGCAGAATAACATGGATGGTCATATTAATGTGTGTGTGGTTTACTGTTTTGATGTGTTCCCACGATCAAAACCAAGCAAGGTGAAGCAGCCTTTAGTTTCTATGCTCCCCGCCTGTGGAACAAACTTCCAGAATATCTGAGGTCGGCTGAAACTGTCAGCTCATTTAAATCAGGGCTTAAAACATTACTATTTACTGCAGCTTACCAGTGAACTAGATATGTAACTTACTGTTAGGATAATCTGTAGCTATTGTTTTTATATCTGTCTGCTGTTGCTTTTGCTTTATGTTTGCTTCTTAACTGCACTGTTTTTAACTATAGTCTTGCTTTTAGCTTTTGTTTTAATGATCTATTATTCCTTTAATGTTTTCTCTTGTAAAGCACATTGAATTGCCTTGTGTATGAATGGTGCTATATAAATAAAATTGCCTTGCCTCGATGAAGTAACTAGCTGACTAATTATCAAGTCGTGATTAACCCCTCTATGAAATTTGATCATGAGTTACTGAAGAACTGACCATTAAGTAATATTTAGTTCCTCATTCGTTCCTCAGTAACTACTCTAATTTTGTGTACCTTAGTTCCTCACAACTACTCATTAGTTCCTCGTTAGTTGCTCATTTTCCTCAGTAACTCCTCGTTACTCATCATTTCCAACTACTGAAATTTGATCATGAGTTACCGAGGAACAGACTTTGACTAATAGTTAGTTCCTAATTAGTTACTCATTAGTTCCTCAGTAACTACTCTAATTTTGTGTACCTTAGTTCCTCAGTAACTACTCATTAGTTTTTCATTTGTTCCTCAGTAACTACTCATCTGAAATTTGATCATGAATTACTGAGGAACTGACCATTAACTAATAGTTAGTTCCTCATTAGTTCCTCATTAGTTCCTCAGTAACTACTCTAATTTTGTGTATCTTATTGTAAAGTGTTATCTACATACACGTAAGTTCACTATTCTGTAGTTTATTACACTGTACTTGATCATTTAATAATGTTAAACTGTTAAAATGTGGAAGTTGCCATATGGCAACACCGTACCATTATTATTACCATTGAATTGCTAGCCTGGCATGTTGATAGCATTTTGGATTAAGTTATAGGCCTACATTGTTCAAAAGCATATTGTACCATGTGGACTCATTTAGTTATTTTTTCAGGTCCATCATTACAGATACACACTTGAATGTTAGGTGTAGTAAAGTTAAAGTTATTAGCAATTACATTGGTATACACTGATCTTCTAGAGTCTACTATAATAATGCACTTTGTGAGTCCTTTCCGCATTGCATGTGATTATATTTGACACTTTTTTTTCTTCCAGTTACAGAATGAACGCAACAGTGTTTTATGGCTCCTCATGGAAGAAAGCCAAACTAGCCCCCCTGACAGTGAGGACATTGGAGACAGTGAGGGTGAAAGTGCAGCTATTATTTATGTATTGCATTAAATTGGTAAATTCATAACATACTAAGGATATTTGTTTGTTTTCTAGGTCCACCTCCTCCACAGGAAGCACCAAAAAAGGCTAAAGGGCTGGTGTGGAAGAGGAGCAGTAAGGCAATGAAGGCAAAGACGGCAGTATCAAGACACTCAGATCAAATCAAAACAGTTATTCAAATGATATAGCACAAACATTTGAATGAAATGATGAAAAATAGCTTTTTAAATGGTTTTAACTTTCAAATGAGATGCATTTTTAACTGTAGATGCTACTGGGGACTGTTGAGACTATACCCTGAGTTTTTTACAATTGTAAACAAAACGCTCTTGTTTTCATTCATTTCCACTATCTTACAGTGTTGCCGCATGACAACATCAACAAGAAATTACTAAAAAAATAACATTAACAACAAATAACAACAAGTGTCTCTTGATTATGTTTACTTGGTCTATTTTATGACAAAAAAACCATCCCAAACATTTTTTTTACCAACTGGCATCATGATGCGTACCATAGAGGGTTAAAGGAAGACTCGACCCATTAAATGACCATTTGTAAATCAATTAGTCGTGCTTTCTTACCTTGAACTCGTGGAGCTGCTTTCCTCAAAGGCGTCCACAGAAAAGGACGAACAAATCGGTTTTCTGATGGACCGGGGAACTTGTTCAGCAACAGCACAACTGTATCAAATATTCAGACAAAATTAAATTAATTACTTTGTAAACAGGTTAAAATATTTTGACTGCACTGACAAATAATCAACTTTTTGCATGAAAAACATGCTGAACTACAGAAAAAGTGACAATTAGTACTTTTTACATGTAAAAACAGGTGAAGCTGTTTGACAGGATTTCACACTTACATGAATCCTTCTCTGCGTTCAGAGAATGAAGATGTTTTGATGTCTCAGCGTCCATGTTGTATCTTGATCGTGCTCGATGAAATGTCTCCAAAAAATCGTGTGTGTCTCTCTCCAATACTTGTGCAAAACTGAGGTCTGCTCACCAGTTTCTGTGTGTTCTGAGTACTTTTGGTTCCGACTGTCATTTTGGAGCATCACGTTTTGATGGCAGGCTAAAATACCACGGCAACCAAAAAACTACCATTGGTTCTAAAACACAGAGCAGGCAAATTCAAAGAGCCAAGATTCAACTACAAGATTATTACACATTTATCATGTGATTATCATGATGTTATTTGTGTATTTATGGTAAATTATTTATGAGACCTGCATTCACTGATGTCTTTGGCCACTCCAGGACAGTGCAACAAGCTGCTGTTATGCTCACTCCCGCGTGCCTTGCCTCTCTGCAGCTCTGCCACAGCTTTCACAGTGTGCAATACTAGCTAATGTTTGCTAACAAATGGAGTCTGGTAACATCAACAAATGACCTGACATACTTTTTCTACCCCTTTTCCATAGTCAGTGTATTACAGACAGTAGTTGTTGGTCAGCAAGCCCCCAGTTCAGAGAAGCAGATGTGAGTAGCACCATGAAATGTGCTGCTGTGAAGGGGGCAGTACAAAACATATTTCAGCCACCTAAAAAATATCAGTTACGGTTTCAATATTGCCTATATTGGGAATATTTTCACCATGTTACCTTGACACAGACACAGACGTTATTTGGTTATTTGGACGTTATTTGGTCAGTCCAAATGAAACCTTTAAATCCCCAAAGTCACACAATTACACAAACAAACTGGTTGAGGCAGCAGCAGACCAGCCACTCCTGTGTTGAGGTGAGGTGAAATGAATATATATGACAATATGACAGCTTCAGTTCACAGTCCATAATTGTCTGATGGCAAGGTAAAGAGATGAATTGAATATTATAACTGTATAGTATTCTTAAACTGATACAAGTTCTGATATAGATTTTTTAGTTGTTTAGTGTTGTTGTGTTTTAGGTGGCTAAAATAAATTGGGCTGCTGGCCCAGTCCACAGCAGCGTACTGCTTAGCTTCCTTGGTAGGTGCTCCTGTCTGCTTCTATAAACTGGGGGCGTCTACTGTGGATACTACGATACGGCCCGACGATAGACAGCAGGTTGTCAAACTGCCCCTGAGTCATTCTGAAATATGCCTGAAAACAGCCATCATCGAGGCGAAGCTCCTGGACCAACTGGTGGTTCTCCCTGTGATCCACCCTCTTTTTTAGGGTCTCATGTATTCACACAGATCTCCGTCTCCCTGTGCCCAACAAACTGTTTGCTGACAGCCTCTCAACCAGAGCTGGAGGAAGTAATCTGCCTCAACATTTTAGTAACAAGCCACTAATTAGTGTGATGCGCAATAAGCTAAAGATTTAATTTGCACAAATATACAATTATCAACACGCACAGTTTTCATTGGTCATTGGTCTGCTAATATGATTATGAACAAAGCGGCCTGTTTTATACCGGTATTAAGTTAGTTTGATATTGGACATTTACGTTCTTTTGACATTCAAAAGACAACAACAAACAACAATGATAAAATAAGTAATGAGGATGTGGGGGTCACACCTTCATGAATGGCTGTAATTAGCATTTGAATGTTACTGCTGTCTGGCCTGGCTGGACTTACACAGACACCCATTGGATGATACCACAGACATTTGAAAGGAAAGATCACTTTTGATTGGACAGTAAATCTGTTGCTACTGGTCACATGTGGGTCATTATAATACATGTGTTGTATGCCCCTCCCATTTAATACTACTACCATAATAATAATAATAATAGTTATAATAATTATAATACTAATATATATATAAATATATATATATATATATATTATATTATACACCAAATGTTTCTGAAACTAGACTGCAACCAATATTAAACTGAGAAAAAAACACATTTGCCAGGAACATATTGAAAAAAAGTAATGGTTTATTAAAAAAACATGACAAAAAACAGAAAACACTCAGTCTCAACACTTGGAACAACAGTGGTTCCCTGGCTGGGGTCACACACTGGGCCCATGTTGACAACAGCAGAGGAGCGTTCGGCCCGCAGGTCGAGGGTATGCTTCAGGCTCATCAAATGTCGCTTTGCTGCATCGGGGTCATATTGGGTCGATGCCAGTCTATCTGAAAGTGATCCAATGAAGTCTTTTTGTGGTGTGTCGCCACATATTTGGGTTCATCTCTGTCTCTCCTGAAGTCTTCCACATATGTCGGAGAGCTGTGGCTCCTGAAGGATGGAGGCTGACAATCCATCCAACTTCCCCGTCAACGGAGTGATCCTCTTCATCAGACATCATGTCTATGGTGATGCCCCTCCAGAAGTCCACTTCCTCTGTGGTGGTCAAGACACTCCTTCTCACTTCAAGCAGCTGTAAACACAAGTAGTGCTATTAGTACTGCTCTGTAGACACAATAACAATAGACATTTCTGCTGATATATGGGTCAAATGACATGACATGCATATTTTGTGTCTGAGTGCAATATTCCTTTTAAAACAATTAAATCAATTCATGGCATATATGACTATATATGCCATATACTATGAAACCTGTTCAGTTTGAACATATTTTCAGTTACATTACAGTGAACCCTATCAGTCTATTGCATTGCAGCCTATTCCAGTTGCTTCTATCCAGTTTTTGATTAATGCATTTATTTACATATTTGTATGATTATTTTTCTGTATTTAAATGTTTATGTGTTAATGTTTATGTGCAAAATAATTTTATATATAAAATGGTCCGCAAGGTCTGGTTGACTGTACCTGAAGTTCCTCCGGACAGTCTCATAGTATGTCTTACAGGCTGGGAGAAAAAATATATGTTAGAAAGAATAAAAACTAGCCACAGGCAATTAAATAAAAACAACAAACAAAACACATAAAACCTACATGTTACTTACATAAAAGGACTCCCCTGTCCACGCCATCCATGTCTGGACTTGCAGTCAGGGCTGCCACCAAATGTGAGGTCACTGCCTCATTGTGGGGAGAGCTCAGTCTGTGAAAACAAAATGAATAGGTAAGAGAAGGTATACATTTACTGACATTCAACAGAATACATCCAGCTTTTTTCTTTAAATCTTACCCTTGCTCCGGTTCATAAAGCCTGTTATTTCTTCACTGTTGTGAAGGCGCCGAACCATTTCCTATAAAATACAAAATAAGCATTGTATAAATAAATAAGACAAAATAAAAGTCCCTTCGGTGAACAAATATATCCAGGCTTAAATATTTTTCCACAATCAATTTTAATTTACTCAAGAGTTGTGCAAAGAGAAATTCTCTTAAAAATAGCAGACAATTTAATATCTACTTACCGCAATTTTTGGATTGTGCACTCGTCTTTTTTTCCTGGTGGGCTCTTCTCCTGAAGAACAGTTTCGGCTGTGCTCCTCCAGGAAATTGATGTCAGCCATTTGCTGCCTCACCTCAACTGCAAACTGCGTGAACTGTGTCATGTGTTGATTTAACTGGCAAGACAGCCCACTGATGACACCCAGCAGTTTCTTCTTAAGGTCTGTGTGGGACTTGGTGGAGGCTGTCTTTCTGTAGCCACTTCCCATCAATGACCCTCTATCTGAACCAAGACCAGCCATTATTAAGCAGTTCTTGGTTGTTAATGTCATGTCAAAAGGTACTACATTAAAACATGTCGTTGCAAAGTGTCTTGGCTTCATCCCCATCCGGACAGACATTTTTTGGAAAGCCATTTTTTTTGTTGTTTGATACCGATACCACTGTACTTTCTGTTCTACGTAAACTGTTTTAAACTTATTAAAGGTTAAAAAGAGAAGTTATTTTCTTGTGTTCCCTTATCTACCATAGTGGAATTTAGCAAGCGTTATTCGTACAACCAATGTTATCATGAACAGTTGGTAAAAATGAACAAAATGTTGATACATGTCATTGCTGTGAGTAAAAAATTCATTACTTTTCACAATTAAATTTATTTGAACAATTTAAGTGTTAAGATTAAGGCTTTTGAGAGTCTGAACATTTTGGTGTATGTGCTTAAAATAATTTAAATTTACTTTTAAATTACCATGATTAGAATAAATTTCTAAGTTTTGTGTACCTGTAACCACAGCGCAGACCCTCCCACACACACACACACACACACACACACAGACACACAATCCTGATTTGCATTTGTATAGCTCACAGCATTTTCATTTACATGTGAAAACCTCACACAGTCCAAGGGGCTGGGGGGGTCAATTGCCAAGGCTTTCTCACCTTGAAACTGCCAGGGATTGAAAATCCACATCAATTCCAGGCAGTTATCGGCAGTTTTCTGTGCTAACTGTAAATTTCTGCGAACAGTCGTTAACTTGAACTTCCAAAGCAATTTACAGTGCCAGGGATTGCCGAAAATCCCACTTTTCATGCAGTGTCTGGCTCGCCTACGTCTCGCATTTTGCATGTTGAGAAGCATGAGAGAGCTTGCAGACATGTTGCTGGTGAGTAAAGAGTGGCCAGCTTCATTTTTGGACAATTTCAATAGTCACGGGTGCGTTCAGGTTTTGGTGCAGTACCTCTGCTCTGCCAGCAGATGGAGGGCTTTCCCACCAATCTTTTAGTATGTCCGAATGGACCCAACTTGTTTAGTAGGTAGGAGTAGTGTCTAGTGGTAGGACGCAGTAGTAGTATGCAGTATGCCAGTGGGCCTTTCGGATGCAGCCATAGTGTGACTTTCACACAGACAAGCATGGGTGGTCTGCTGAGTTTACATGCAGATGGTGGGCAAACAAACGGTTGCTTGGCACTAGGCTGACACCTGTTGGACAACAAGATACAAGGGTCAAAGCAGTATGAAGCCAAATGTGGAAAAGGTCTCAGTAGCCAGAAATTAAGTCTCTCTCTGTTCTTTGAGTTTTAATTTTCCCTTAAGTATCTGATACTAATTTTTACAAGCTCCAAAAGACTGAAGCAGTGTGTTCAATTTCATGTATAGCACCTTATTGACTTGTCCACCATAATTTATAGTTTCTTTAAAGGAAGTCTTCACACACAAATGACCATTTGTGTATCAGTTAGTCATGTTGTGTTACCTTGAATTTGTGGAGAAAACTTTGGTTTTCAGACTGTGATCTGAAAACATCTTGATTTATTGACTGATTGGGGACCACATTTCATAGCAAAACTATATCAAAGCATCAGTAAACAAACTCTCACACTACTTGTGCAGTAAAATCCAAGTCTGAATTATCCAGTTGTATCCTCATTACTTCCCAAAACATGCATTTTTACTAAAACTGAAATCAAAGTGAAACTTATCTATGCTTTGTGAGGAAATCTTTGTTTTTCTCACAGGCCTCCATGGAAAACAGTGGACATATTGATTTATTGATTGATTGAGGACCATGTTTAACAACAATAAAACTATATAAAAAAATCCATCTACAACTTTATCCAGCTGTATGCTCAGTACTTCCCAAACAAATGATTTTTCCATTGAAAAAAACTTGAACTTTGAAAGGAGCACAGATAAGTTTCACTGTGAAAACGCATGTGTTTGGGAAGTATTGAGACTTGGATTTGACTGCACGAGATTTATGAGAGTTTTAAAACAGATATTTTGATAAAGTTTTGCTGTTAAACATGCTCCCAAATCAATCAATGCATCAATATGACCACCATTAGCCATGGTGGCATATCAGAAAAACATAATTTTCCTTACAAGTTCGAGGTAAGACGGCATGACCAATTGATTTACAAATGGTCATTTTGTGGGTGAAGTGTTCCTTTCAGACCGTTAATTCAAACATGCTGATGAAATAACGCCAGCAGATGTGAGGTTAGCGCAGTAAAAATGGTCAATGACATTTTAATAAACACTGAAACAGATTTTAACTGTTGAACCGCCATACACAGATTATTTAAAACACACAAAACGTTACTTTTTTTTTTTTTCAAGGGCAAACATAGGAGTAACATACTGCTATTTACATGGACAACAACACACAAACATACAAGATATATATATATATATATATATATATATATATATATATATATATATATATGCTGGTCACTGTAATACAGCATTTAATGGCAATAATATAGAGTATTTTTCTTAATTTTTTTTTTTTTTTTTTTACAATGACACCTTGATTAGACCATTCGAACAATCACTGAGATCTTCCAAACAAAAGAGCACTTTAAGGTCCCATATTTCACTTTGTACCCACTTAATATGAACAAGTCATGTATTTTTTCAGCTGTATGATAAAGGAAATCAGAGAGGACTATACACACTTGTACACAAAGACAAAATTAAACATCACAGTAAGAAAAGTTTGAGCATTTGAAACTTCTGTTTAGTCTTTGCTCCTTTGCTGATCTATTATTTTTTAAATGTCTTTTTGAAACAAAGAAACAAAAATGTTCATGGTTTTCTTTTATTTCTCTCATTTACTAGATGCCATCGAGTTTGGTGTTGTGCAAAAACTGCGTGCTGTCTCATAAATGAGGCAAATCCCCGCCGACCTTCTCTGCCTGGTCATAACTGATATGCACGTTCCCCAAATTTTAAAAAAAAAATACCTTGACAAACTGAATCATACCTCAGAAAACTATGTATTATATTTGACAGAGTCCAAGCATAGCCAGCGTCTCGTTTTCATTTTAATTAGTGGCTGTTTGAGCTACTGAAAAGCTTATTCCACAGTATTTTCTATCAGTTAGCTTATAAACTGACAAAGGAAGATTTTAAAGGTATACTACGCAGGAAATGTCCGTAACATGTTTGTAAACAGTATCACCCACGATTATTTCTCATCTCAAGCTCTGGTAAATGGCGCCTGCTTTGCAGTGTGTATCTCTGAGAGACAATCACTAACTGCATATGACGCGTCCTCAAGTCCACCGGAAACCTGCGTTGCTTGGTAACCGTTGTGTTCAGCTTCCATTCACTAACGTATCTTAGCATAGCATAGCTTAGCCAAACTTAGCTTTTGTTATGTTAGCAAAGTAGTATTAGCACTACTGAATAAAAATGGTTGCTGTCAAAGTGCAGCAGTAACTGTTCATGTGGCGTGAAGGAAAAAACGAGCATTCGGAGAGTCGCCCCCTTGTGTTCACGCGGGAGTTCCGCGTTACTTGCATCACTCTTGCATGGACAATATCAACGTGCAAACACCAAGCTCGGCTCTCCGTGAACGTCATCGCTTAATGAAGCCTGAGCTATTCTGCATTATTGCAGTAATGACAATCTTTGTCCCGTGTCCGGGGGCTTTACACTGGGAATGAGAGACAAACCACGTTCTCAGCATGTGGCCCAGACTGCAAGACTCCCGCCTGCTACAGTTATTAGTGGCAAAAGCGGACTATATAAAGGACGAGAGGCAACAGATGTTCACACTCACGGTGTTACAATTTAAATAAGGTGCCGAAGTGTAGCATCAACAATATCGATGTAAATGCGAGCGAAAATTTGCTCTTACACAGACCGCGTGTGTTGTTTGTTGGTAGTTTGTAACTCAGACTTTGTAACTTTGTTTGTAAACAAAGCATTGATAAACTGCGAGGGATCATGGGAAGCATAAAGCTTCAGTGTGTAAAATCATAGACATATATACACAGACGCCGCCGGTTTGGTTTGTTACAAACGGCACACATGTAGTTATGATACAGGATGCTTTCGTTTTATTGATGCCTGAGGGGAAATTTGATACAGTCGCTCTGATGTAAAGAATGGAGAGTATGAATTAGAAGTATGTAAATGTAAAGCAATAAAATAAAGAAATGAAAGTGAAGAAATGAAAATGTGCATTGAAAATTAAATTAAATGTACATTATGCTACAGTGTTTCACACTAGTACTTAAGGTAATAAAAATATTAAAAAATGAAATATATATCGCCACTGTGCTGAGGCTGTATGTGTGAAAATTTTAACTACAATATGACAGAGTAAAACAAGAACAGAGTAAGAGTAAACATAAGAAATATGTACAGTTATGTGCATTGCATGTTGAATTAATATATACACCTTGAGAAGCCCGACTTTGTTTGCAATTTACGTAATTAGTGGCATAACTAAATCAGAACTGGTGGGATGAATTGGCTGAAAGACTGAAAACTGTATAAAAAAAACTGGTGGAAACTCTTGGAAGCCTCCATCACCCTTTAAAGGCACAAAATGGCTGAGTCCATCCCTGCACTAGGATTTGTCTCTAAACTATGCTATAACTGAGCGAGAGACTGCTTATGTTGCTGAAGCACCATACTCTCGGGTCTGTGTTCCACAAAAGAAAAAAATGAAAGAAAAGAAGGGAAATAAAGCAAACTGATTTTGTGAAAATGTCAAAAGGTGAGTGAGAGAGAAGGGGAGTGAAGGGGGCCCAGAGAGACTGTCAAGAGGGCCCAGAGCTTGGTTATACGGCCCTGCTCATTGTGCTTTGTACTTGTGCTTTAGCGTAATTCACACTTATAAACTAAACTTCATGGGAATAATAAAGGAATGTGTCTTAAACAAGTAAGTGGAAGTTGTCGTTGATAGTAAATAAACATGTCGAAATACTTTGATGAAATACTTTGATGAACAGAGTAGAGGCGATGCTTATATTCTGAAAGGACTCACAGCGGAAGTGTCGTTGATGTTTCCCGCTGAGGAAGCGAGCACAGGGCGGAAGGACACAATTTCGAGGGAACTCTCGTTAAATCTCCTGAACACTCGCAGAGATGGACACCGACTCTATAGACAGTTTGATCCTGAAGCTTCACGATGTGGACGCGGTGAAGTTCGGAGAGTACAAGCTGAAGAGCGGCATGATGACACCCATTTACATCGACCTGAGGGTGCTGGTGTCGCACCCAGCGCTCATGAACCAGGTAAACACGTGTTGTCCTTTCTGCTGCGCGGCGTGATTTACCTCAGATTAAATGTGTCAAATGAACAAAAGTGAAACATCGCACTGTGACTTTGTTCAAACTGTAAATGTTACTATTAAATGTTAGCACCCACATGTTGTAACGTTAGTGACGCGGTATCGATGTGCACGTGGGTGTTTATCAGCAGTCTGAGAGTCCACACTGCTATGTACATAGCATTGGACTGGAATTTTCAAAGAACCCCCTCATTATGGGATTACAACTCGATTGACGTTTGACACAGTATCAGCAACATTACAACTATGATCTCTACAAATATGAGCAAGAAATGTTAATCCTGCACTTATTCAGGTCATTTACCTTACTACAGCTTAATCATTGTTTGATTCTGATAAGATAAGTGAGTAGTAACTATAGTAAGTCAGTGCGCATGCACAAACACAGTCTGATCACAAGGAGCACATTATGTAGACACCCAAAAACATTTAATACCGTTTTAAATATTATAAGATAACATTTAATAAAAAGTGTTAAACCTTGTAAGCATGATGGGAAAATGAGGGGGGGTCACTGCCATCCACCTACAACACTAACACAATCAATCAATCAATCAATTAATCAATTTTATTTACAAAGCCCAATATCACATATCACAATTTGCCTCACAGGGCTTTACAGCATACAACATCCCTTAGGACCCTCACAACAGATAAGGAAAAACTCCCCCAAAAAAAACCTTTAACGGGGAAAAAATGGTAGAAACCTCAGGAAGAGCAACTGAGGAGGGATCCCTCTTCCAGGACGGACAGACATGCAATAGATGTCGTACATAACAGAAGTGAAAACAGAGAAAATCACACAGCTGGTCTGCAACTACTTTCTCAAGGATCTTTGACAGAAGGGGAAGATTAGATATTGGTCAATAGTTGGCTAACACCTCTGGATCCAGGGTGGGCTTTTTTTAGTAGAGGTAAATAAAACATTGACCCTCATGCCACTGCACACCTTTTATTTTGTTTCATATGCAGGTGTCAACTCTCATCTACAAGCGAGTGCAAGAAGAGGGGCTACAGTTTGACTCGGTGTGTGGGGTGCCCTACACAGCCCTGCCTCTGGCCACGATCATCTGCTCTAGACATGAACTGCCGATGCTCATCAGGCGAAAGGAGGCCAAGGACTATGGTGAGTGGGTGGAGGGCTAGGCTTTAACAAACATCAAGTGTTGACTGAGGAAACATTCATTAGCGGTTAAGAATTGTCCCATTTTGAAACACTTGATCTTTGGAGAGTGACATGTATCAGAACCTTAACTCATTTATGTATGGCATAGAGAATGAAGGACTTCTTATACATGTTCTGGCTGGTTCTTGGTACCTGAAATCAACGGCTAGACAGAAGCAGCTCAGACTAAGTGTAAAGGATGTGAGATATCCGCAATTTTATGATTGGCCTTCCTGCGCACAGCACTGTCAAAGTATATTGTAGAGTTGCTTCAGTGACTTGCCATTCCCCCTTCCTGCAGTGTCAGTAATCTCGACGAGGTTGTTTCTGCTATATGGGTTGACATGTTTACTTTATGATGCAGTTTTTGCGACACCTCTATCAGTGAGGTTGTTGGAGTTTTTGCTCTCAGCTGTCAAGGACAAACACATATTGTCACATTCTTATGATGAGGTGCAAAATGACTGAGTTAAAGTGTTAAAAATTAGCATGGGAGCAGTTTTCGTACACGTGTTATTGAGCTGATTGACATTTTAGAAAGTCTCACCTTGCTTGTGGTAAGTGCATTGTATACATTGACCTAATGCTATGTTGTTTGTCAAACATAGACATATATCTGGTCCTTCAGGTTTGACACAACAATTCTAGAAAATCCTGAAAGTAAAGTTTCACACCAGGTGATACATACAGTTTGTGGTTGTAGCATATTTGTGAATCAGCAGAAACTGTTGCCCCACTGGAAGGCGACCTCTTCAAGGCCTTTAATCAGAGTAAAAGTGACGCAGTTACTCTGCTTGTCCACAATAGGGACTGATAAGGCTCCTTATGTAACCCTTCTAGGAACCAAGCGTCTAGTGGAGGGCTCATTTCGTGAGGGGGATACATGCCTGATTATTGAGGACACAGTGACCAGTGGCACCAGCATCCTGGAGACTGCTGAAGTGCTTTACAAAGGTGGACTGAAGGTGCAGTATCAAAAAACACCAGATATTGTAAAATAACATGGCTGCTTTTTTTTTTTTTTTTGGAGAATGTTCACTTTAAAGGTTGTAGAAGCCCATCAAGTACGGTAAACGTGTTACCAAGGGCAACAGCCATCTTAAACCTGGCCCCAGTGGGTGTTATCGTCTTTTGAAATCTTACTGGTTCAAGGTGACAGATGCCATCGTACTAATGGACCGAGAACAAGGCGGTGTGGAGATGTTGGCTTTTCAGGGAATCAAGCTCCATCCCATCATCTCCATGTTCAAGCTGCTCAACGTGCTGCTGGCAGCCGAACGCATCGACGCTCAAACCGCCCAAAACGTCCGCAAGTTCATCTTGGACAATAACACGTTCAGGTACAGTTGCACCATCGTCCCAGCTAAGATGATGAATGTAGTGCAAAGTGTAACTGTGTGTGTTTTAATGCATACTTTACACATAACAATTGCAAATGTAACATTTGCTTCTTGTTTCTTTTAGCCCCAAGGAGGAGAATGGTAACGGGGTTCCTGCCACCAAGAAACCATGTATGGAACAGGACATGGAGCTGAGCTATGCAGACAGAGCCAAACTACCAAGTATGTAGTCTTCCAAGTTAGTCAAAGGGCAAAACTGATGCAGTATTGTGAATAGAATTGACAATATTTCTATGCAAGGTTACAGCCAACATGAAATACAAATACTTTCCACCTTCTTTGCCCCGGGGGCATGATTTTTGTGATCCTTTCAAAGCATTGTAAGGGGGATTTATACTTGTGCGGTGGTGTGTCTGTGTCGCTCTGCAGATACACCTCTAAAACACTAGGTGGTGGCAGAGGTTTCTGTGAAGTGCTGTGAAGTTTAGTTGATTCAAAACACACATTAAACGTGGCTTAATAGAAACCATTTCAAACACAAGTACACAAATCAGCTTCACCATAACTCGCAGCATTCACAGACGAAGCATTTGTCTTTGCTGGACACATTTTCCCCATAAATACAACATGCTAATATTTTTTTAGCACAAGCCTATGGCATTTTACATTGTATAAATTAGCCTAGCAGCTAGCAGACTTTCTCTACTCAAATGAAGCCAGGGACAACATCAACATTTAACAAAGCTAATGTTACAAATTTTGGCTCTATTACAACTCACAAGGTTCACTGATAAAACCACACAAATATAAGATGCTAACATTATTAGCACAAGCCTATGGCATTTTGAATTGTATAAATTAGCCTAGCGATGAACACAGATTTCCTCTACTCATATCAAGCTAGGATAAATCCTGAAGTATAGATTACACACAAGACTTGAAATGCTATTTTTGTGGAGGCTTTACTGTCTACACAGTTTATTGTTACTTATCTGTGAAATGAAAGTAAATAAAAGCTTCGTTTCCACTGAGGGAAAAGGTTTCAGCTCACAAAAATAGGCAGGTCTCCGTCGCCATGACACATACTTACTTTTCGGGAGAGGTGCACCTTGGGCTATGGCATAGGTATGGCATCAATTTGACACAGACGTATAAATTCCGCCTTATTCTTGATTTCTCTAAAGTTTTGTTTAGAGGTGTTGTCATTTTCAATAACAAATATTACATTCAGAATCGAAGCTCTTCATCCAGTCTCTCCTGCCTCTTGTCCACAGACGTTCACCCTCTGGCATCAAACCTGCTGAAGACCATGGAGGACAAGCAGTCTAACCTCTGTGTGTCCGCCGATGTGACGAGCAGCGAGGAGCTTCTTCAGCTGGCGGACTCTCTTGGTCCCAAAATCTGCATGCTGAAGACCCATGTAGACATCCTCAAGGTCAGAACGGAACCAGTACTTTCTTTTAAACAGAGAATATTGTCAGGACAAGTAATGTAATGCTGTTGTTGTGTCTGCTGACAGGACTACACAGTGGCCTTCAGCCAGAAACTGCAGGCTCTGGCTGAGAAACACAACTTCCTCATCTTTGAAGATCGCAAGTTTGCTGACATTGGGAACACAGTCAAGCATCAGTATGAAGGTGGGAGGATTGAAAACCTTTTACATTTTCTTTCCATATTTGAACATGGCTTATCTTTCTTCAGAAATAACTGTTTTGTTAAAATTTAAAGTATCTTAACAGTGTGCGTGTGTATCCATTTCCCAGGGGGTTTGTACCAGATCTCATCCTGGTCCCACATAGTGAATGCTCATGCGGTGCCAGGGCCCGGGGTTGTGAAGGGTCTGAGTGCTGTAGGAAAGCCTCTGGGCCGAGGCTGTTTGCTCATTGCACAGATGAGCTCCCAGGGGTCACTGGCTACCGGTGAATACACAAAGGCTGTGGTAAGCATGTCTGTGTGCTTTCACACAGTTCACTCAAATATATATATAATTGCATTGTTCAGGGTTCAGGGTTATCAGTTTACAGCTGTGGCCAGAGATATTGTGTGTTCAGGTTGTCTGTCTGTCTATCCCTTTCCTATAAATGCAATATCTCAGAAATGCCTGGAGGGAATTTCTTAACATTTGGCACAAATAACTGTGTCCTCTCTTGTGCTCAGAGATATTTGCTAGTCCATTAAGATAGCACAGGGGAACTCTTCTTTTTGTCCCCCTCAGCAGCAGTTTGTTGAGTTCGAGTCATGGAGTGTAGAATTTATCAGTCAGTTTTTTTGGTCACATTTATCAGAACTAATCAGATCAGATCAATGGGTCAGAGGAGCAGCTGCTGTAGAGGCGAGTGAAAGCAAACTTGCAGACCCAGAGCTGTGCACCGGGTTACACAGTAGGTTGGAAAAACGGTTGATGACACTAAAATGAGACCGCTATTGCTCCAAGAAACAGAGCGCTCTATTTCTATAACGATTAAGTTTCATTTCACTGCATCTGGTGATCTACTGCTTCTTCTGTTCCGAGAGTGTGGTGCTATGAATAACCCAACAGTATATTCCACGAGTGCTCCTAATTAACAGTCCAGCTCAAAACATACAGTAGAAAATCAATATGTGGTAGCAAATGCTGATACCATGTCAGGCCGCCTCAAATACATGACTGTGTGGAATTGATGACACTAATCTTGGGTGTCCATCTTGAAACTGTGCTGATTATATAGATCTTCTGTACTGTTGAGTATAAGATGTGTGTGTGTGAAGCATACATGTTTTGGAAATGAGTTTCTTTGCAGCAACATCCATATTTTAAGTGCTGTCAATGGTGATGGCTGCAACTACAACACAAGCTCAGTGATTTTGCTGATATTGAGCTACAGGTGGTTGTTGTTGCACCATATGATGAAGCTCTCTATCAGTGCTTTGTTCTCCCCTGTATAAATAGTCTTAAAGTGAAGACGGCATGACAGCCTTTTATTTCCTTTAAAGGCTTCACTACATATATTATGAGTCACACATGGATGTAAATTTCAACTTGGCTGGTTGGCAGAGCCATACAACTGTAAGGTGGTAACTCTAATGAATCTCTTATCTGTCTGTACAGGTGAAGATGGCGGAGGAGCAGTCAGACTTTGTCATTGGGTTTATCTGTGGCTCTAAGGTCACCAAGAGGCCAGAGTTCATCCACATGACCCCCGGGGTGCAGTTGCAGGCTGGAGGTAAATCTGGCCTCATTTTGATTACTGACATGTGTCATTTCTTTGCAGTAGTTGATTTTTTTTTTCCTGGAAATGTAGAAATTTACATGCAACTAAAAGGAAGCTATGAAATCATTTAAAACTAATATTACTCTCTATTGCACTCAAACATAAATGCATACGTATTTGTACAGATAGAAGTTGTCCGTACACATTGAACTGTTGTGATTTGTCTTTGATGCCTTCAACAGAAAAACAGGTCTAAATAATGTGATGACTTTCCACTCTGCCCTCTTTTTGGTGTTGAGACTCGTCTTCAACACAAGGAGGTGCTATAGTATAAGAAATGATTGCTGGGCCTGCCATCAATAGTTCCACACACACTCTTCAACATCCTCCCCCTTTCTCTGTCTCCCCTCCTCACCCCTTTCCCCACCCCTCTCTGCACCCCCTGTCTTACAGGTGATGGGCTGGGCCAGCAGTACACCACCCCAGAGGAAGTCCTCTGCAACAAAGGCTCTGATGTCATCATCGTGGGTCGCGGTATCCTGGAGGCCCCTGATAGGCTGAAAGCTGCTGAGTCATACAGAAAGTCAGGCTGGAAGGCTTACACAAAGAGACTGGGCCGCAGTGGCCAATAGGAGCTCAGGACAGACCTTCATCACATGTAATTGCAAATTGAACCTAGAACTCTAACAAGGACTTCTGTGGATGACCTTTAAGTAGTTTCTCCTTTATTCCAGTGTGCACATAGTTGTATACATAGAAACATATGTAGACATGTGCATCTGTACACCACACTGCCACATCAAAATGCACAACCACACAGGTTGCAGGAGGTACCTGGTAGGTGTGGCAAACCAGACACTTTAGTGGTGAAGATATGTAACTGTGTTCTTTTGATTCCCTCCTATAAATAAACTGCACAAGTTAACCTAAAGTCCATCTGGCCCAGGTACTCCTGCAGGTTTAACTGATTTTGGGAAAGGTTTCTGTGTTTCTTTTCGGTTAATTAATTCCTCCTGTTGGAGATGAGACGTGCATTACCTACAATAGTGATTTTTTTTTTTTTTTAACGAGTTCTCTGCTAAACTCCCAAAGACCCCTCAGGATTTCTTACAGCAGGAATACAAGATTCCAGTCAGTGTGGCACAACCACCGTTCCTGTGCATGCTTTTGCTTAATTGCTGAAATACCAGACCAAGATTTGCAGTGAAAATTAGATTGGGTATGTTTAATACTTTTTTATGGTTGTGTTATATTTAGATTGCCATTTCCAGAACCAAACTGAGAGGCACAGAGTCATTTATGTTGAAGCTCAGCTTCACAGTGTATCAGTATTAAGTTGATTTTAAACTTGTATGTACAGATGGTTCATTTCATAGCAAATGGAACAACTTGGTCAGTGACACTTGAGTAATGGATGATTGTATTCAAATAATGTTTTGACTGCGGTTCTGACTTAACTATGCTTTTTTTAAAGGGAACTCTTTACATAATGAATTTCATACATCAACTTAAATGTATTTTGAGAATATGACAAAATGGTGGGTTATATGAACAAACCTTTTTCAAGAGCACAAGATCAGGGAATGCAGATTGCAGCCAGATTAGTTAACACAACTGTCTTAAGTCCAACGTCTGCCGTCCATATTTAAAATATCAAATACTGAGGTGAGGCAGTAATTTCCCCAAAGTCATATAAAATTAGTTATGATGTGTCATGTTTCATTTCTATCCAGAATCAGAGTAGATAAACAAGTTTTGTTAAGATAAGAGAATTACCTTCAGTTTGTGGCGCCTCCCTTTAAAAGCAGACAGAAGTTGAATTTTGTTTTCAGTGTGTCCTGGAGCCATGACAGTTGTGCTGTTACTACTCGGCCTGTAGGCAGTATCATGGCATCATTGTATCCTTGAGTGTGTTATCATACATGATTTAATAAGTAAATGTCTTACCTAACAAAGACCTTGTTTGTTTTTTTTCCCTCCATGTTCTTTCCTGTTGTGACTAGAAGAAGAAATGCAATGTGTGTTTTTGTAAAGTGAGACTAAATACTTCAATAAATCACATGTTTAAAAACTTCTCATTTCAAGCTCAGTGTTTGGTATTGCTCCCCACTTGTACATATATGTTATTAATGTAACAATACTATTGTTATGTTACTCGTGTTTTAAACTTTTTAGAGTGGAGAGATGCCATTGGATATTTTGTTATCCTAACTTTAGTATAAGGAAATACTCAAGTTGGACTTACTTGAATGCAGATAAGTTAATAATTTGTTCTAATCTGCAGATACTGTATATTCAAATGCTACATTAAAAGCTGCCTTTTATACACACTGTAAGATATAGATGACGCAGATTATCTCCATTGCTATGTGATGTACCAAGGTTTACAAAGTGCATTTCAAAATTTTAATGTAATCATGTTTAAAAACGTGTTGACTGATTTTACTGAATGAATATCAGAGCCACTGTGAATTATGGCTGACAAAACCTCAGTTTGTTTGACAGTGAGCCAGAACAGAATTCCAGTTTAAAGCAATTAATTCTAATCAAATAAGTAGGCCCCAGAAATATTGTCAATGGGAATCTTGGGAGTCTCGTGTGTGTGTAATCACTACAGGAGGGAAATATTTTTGAAACATATATATTGATTATAATTATTTGGTTTTGATTTACAGTATATATCATGAAATATGGCAAATGTGTGCACAATAGTATTTTTGAACTTTTTATTGGTTTACTGAAAGTGCATGTCTTGTTGGGTTGACTGTCTTTCCATATTCTGTGTCACATTTCATTTACTTTCGCCTAACTTCTCTGTATTGTGCCTCTGACTTTGAAGCCTTGTGAGGGAAATGAAATAAGAATGGTCAAAACTGAAGCAACAGGGGCCGAGATATCCTAACTTATATCCCTCAGTTTGTAATGTCAGTCTTAAGCCGAACTTTCAGCAAGATAACCCTGATGACATCATAGTAAGTAGAGATGACATAGGTCCTCCAGAGCAGCTAAAATTCTACAACTGTTTTCAGAAGCTGAGCAGCACAAACTATGACTAACAAATAATTAACTAGAAGAAGTGGCACCCCCAGAAATTTTTCATAGGGGTGGCCATATGGGGCCACTAAGAATCTTTGGGTGGGGCACCAAAACCAAAAGCCATAACTGAATTTTAGGAATTCATTTATGTGTTAATGTGTTATGTGTGTATGCTGTTCTTTAAATAAACTGGTTTGACTCTGTCTTAAAGAGACAAACATACATCTTTAATTTGACGGAGTACATTGATTGTGAGGAACAAAAAAAATTTACTGGACACAAGCCTTACCAAATTACTGAAGACTCATGAGTACCCATTGAACCCATTTTTATACAGGTATCTTGAGGTGGGAGCTCAAGGGACCCCTTGAAAATGTTGTTCCCTCGCCAAAATTAAGCCTAACTTTGAAGCATAATTTAGCTTTAGGTTGTCTAATTTAATAAGATACCATTACCTTCATGCTAGCTTAAAAAAATGAGCGTCTTGAAAACAGAAATGTTGACCAATTCTTTTCATCACAGAGAGGCAGCAATTCTGCGAGTGCCACTGACTACTCAGAGAGTGCAGACCTCAGCCTAGGCCAAATTATCTTGCAGTGTTACAAAAGTGAAAAATAAATTGTGTGTCCACCCTGTGATTCAGATCTCCAAAATTCCTCTTCCTTGGCCCACTTTCCATCAAGATTCATTAAAATTGGGCGAATTGGCCGTAATCCTGCCAAGAAACTGACAAACCGAACTAAAAACATATCCTTCTCGGGGGAGGTAATCAGATTGGAAGACTGTCCCTTTAATTTAAAGACTGTAGTAAGTTTGCAACCAAGGAGGTCCAGCCCACAGAGCAGTAACGAGATCTCTGATTGGCTCACTGTCATGGTTCATGTTGTGTGGAACAGGTTCTGTTGTCAGTTGGCTAATTAGAGCTCTTTATATTACCTTTGTCGTTTAATTACCCATAGATTTTAGTGTTGTTGATTTATAGATTCAGTCGTACTGAATTAACTTACTATTAAATCACCTGAAAATATCTACAACTTTCATATCCAGAAGCTTTTCAGACAAAGAAAAAAAACAGACAAAAGAAAGAAAGAATGTTGAACCAACTCCAAAAACTGTCACCTGAACATTATTAATTCAAGTCTTGACTCTCTGGTTTCCTGTTTGGAGAGAGTAGACTATATATGTGTCTGGCTACATCAATGTTTCCTCGTGTCTCAGGGTGGATTTTCCCCTTTAGTGGCAGTTTGAACCCCGAGCATTCTCTCTCCACAACACCTGCGAGATTCCACAGCGAGCTTTTCTACCAAAGTTGTCGGGCAAGGTGAGCCACCCAACAGCAGAAAGTCATTTGCAAGGCATATGACATGGAAATGATGCCCGAACGGGTGCTGAATGGGACAAATGGAGTCGACAGGTAGCTACGCTACAATGCGCCTTTTTACAGACCAAGGCAGGCACAAAGGTCAGACACGTTGCCTGGCACAGAGGAGGCGGAGGGAGGGTGATTTGGATGGAGGAGAAGGGTTGGTAAGAATAATGCATTTAGTGTGTGTGTGTGTGTGTGTGTGTGTGAAGGTGTAGGTGTGTGTGTGTGACACACACACATACACACACAAACACCCCTCCCCCTTTATGTCAATATTGGATCAGAGCAACGCACCGTGCAACAGGTGTCTGCGCCCTGAGGATCCTCTGTCGATTTCAATCCATGATGGGTGGGGAGAGAGAGAGAGAGAGAGAGAGAGAGAGAGTATGTAGAGGTATAAAAGGTGTATACCTGTCACACACAGCACACATCCAGCGCGTGTAAAAGGTGAGCCAAACCTGACCAAGCTTGTGCATGTTGGCCCTTGCTTTGCTTCTCCTAAAGGTAGGCTGTGAGGTCTCTCATTGGTTTCTTATTTCCTTCAGAGCATTCACTCATACAAATGTGTACACTTGCTTGGTGTTCTAACTTCTCCAAATCTTCCTCCAAAGGTTACCCAACAGCAGCGCACACTACCTCCCTCCCTCTCTCTGGATCATCGACGCACTGTGATCGCTTTTGTGACTTTTTCATATCCGTATTTGCTTCACGTTGAGCCTCACGTACAATACCTGAAGATGAAGTTTTGTTCGTTCGGCTCGCGTTATGCAGGTACGGGTTGGCAACTGGAAAAGGCACAAACTTTGTTCTGTCATCACGAGAGCATAACTGCTGTTAACAGTTAACAGTGGAAGGTTGTTTTTGGTTAAGTTGTTTTAAAAGGTTGTTTTAATGTGGTCCAAGAGTGCCAGATGGGTGTGTGAGTCAAGTGAGTCAAATTGTAGCAATGAAAGTCTTGAAAATCCATCAGTATTGTATATTCCTAAGAAATACATGAACCATAAAGTCAGGACTACTGCTCTATCTAAGAGGCCTTGATAAGAAGAGAGTCTCACTAACTGAAGCACCAGGTGTGTGGCACATTGCACTGAGCAGAATGCCTTATTTGCATACAGCTGGAACAGGCAATGCTCTAAAGAAAGCCATGTCAGCCTTGGACAACAGGTTCCTCTGACTGCTGGAGACAATCATTTATCCAAAGGTGAACTGTATAAACTCCCAGAAAAGTAACTTCTGTCTTTTGTCTCATTTGAGTAGATATATAAAGTTTATTTGTTGGATAAGTGACGGTGTCAAGCAAAGAAAGTGTTATCAGTGGTTTAAAAGTTCCAGTTTAAATCCAACAAATATTTTCTTGTTTTTACTTAAAAGGTAAAAGACAGATTATGACTCACAGCCTCACATCACTCCATATGTTCATGTGAAATCTGCTTGCTTTTAACACACACACCTGACTCTACTGTCTCTATCACTACTGATAAAGCTGTAACTGAAACTGGCAAAACGTCCAACTGATGGTCATTAACTGTTTGTTTTCTAGCCAGCGGTTGTTCTTTCTCCCTTATGTGCCTGCAGCTGTTATCATATTGTATGTGCTGAGAAGGTTGACATTTACAACGAAAGGGACGATTAGCTCCGTATCTCCCTTTGGGGCTTTTTTTATAATCATTTTCCCATTGGCACATTCATGTTGACAGCATGTTTTTTCCACCGGGGGCCTATTCATTACTGTCCATCTCTTACGTCATGAACTGAGGCTGCAGGCGAGCACCAGGGAGCAGAGAGATGGGCTTAATGGGAGGTTATGTTAATCATTGACTAAACATTAACCACACACACCAGACATCTGATATGGGCCATCTGTCATGTGGATGCTCTAATACAGCATTCAGCTATCATTCATCATATTTATTGTTCCTTATGTTTAAGAGTGCATTGTGTCATTTAAAGATACACTGGTGTTTCTTTTCTTTTATCCAGCTCTCTGATGAGGAGGCAAAGTGACTGTTGTGGATTTCAGACAATAAATTCATGAAGCCAGTGTTGCAGCTATATTATTCCACCTTTTGCAGTTCCAGTAAAACTGATACATTCATTCAAAAGCAGCACAGTTACTCACAGTGCCAAAACACATTGTACACACAGATTACAATCCCTGACCAACTTAACTAATGACTAATTGTTCCTTAAATTGTCTGCTTAATCAATTTATATGAAAAAGAAAAGTCACCACTGAGGATTAGGTTCAAACCCAAGTCACATTTGATCTGTGCAGCCAAGAACGACGAGTTAAACAACACCATGCTCAGTTTTCTGTGCTTGAAAATGATAAATCACCAATAACTACCTTGTCTGAAAATCAGCCGCATTATGTTGTACGCCTACAAGAAGTTTTAAGAGGCACTTGTACCTCTTTGTGACTATATATGTCTCACAGTACAGCGTGTTTGTCAGTGCTTAAGCACATGTTTGAAATACAAATCTTTAATACGTTTGGTTCCCCAGATTCTCCCCTTAACGCTGTTTTTGTTTCCTCAGCAAATCCCCATCACTTTTTATTATCTCACAAAACACCTCATTTAGGTATCATCACCTTATAAAAGACATTATATGAAAGCCCGCCCAACGTGTCATTCTTTACCTGAAAGCCTATTTGCCTCTGCTCTAAGCTCTAGTCAATATTTGCTTAAAGCCAGAGGAAGGGAAAGCTCACACTCCTCAGTATCCTGGTTACCTTGCCCCGATTTAAACAGACTGTCCCAACTGGTCCTGCTGCTGCTGCTGCTGCTGCTGCTGCTGTTACACCCTTCCTACCAGCTCCAGAAGCTGTATTAGCAAGCACATAATTTGTTCAGGATTCAACGCGGAGGCTTAGACAACTGCTTCTGTACAAACGTCTGAATGTATATTTAGTGGGAGTTGATCCCATTTTGAAGCCGTTTGGATCAGTTGATCAGCATCAGATGCTGTACTGTAGTCATCTGTCCTTTGTCATCTTTTAACTTAATTAACTTCTCTCAGTGTGAGTTTTGAAAGCAACACGAGAAAGAAAAATTAAGAAAAGATGCTAGATACTCTGCATCAAACCTGCAAGAATATTATGCAGCAGTGTTTATATTGGTGACAGTCATTTTTCTGTACGTAACATTGAGCATTGAAAGCCTTTTCATTATACTCTCACTAATCTCCATGAATCTCACAGGTAACTTTCTAAACCTGCATTTATTCATTAGCAACATGGTGGCAGAGCATCAAGCTGTAAACGCTACACTGACATATAAAGTTAACATGCCAAACAGGTTAGCAAACATCTAACAGTCATCAGCAATATTAGTTTTCATCTGGAGTCATGCTTTTGGCCACCTTATGAATGCAAGTCCAGTAAAAGCTCTTATTTAGCTCTTTTTATCATCAGCGCTACACAGCTGTGTCTTGGGCTTGTCGCAATGTGGGTCCACTTGAAAAAATGTGCGCTTCTACCACACAACACGATGCCACAGATGTCACAAGGTTCGCGGGCATTTTGTTAGGACACACAATAGGAAAGTAACAGGCAATAGCTCAGTCCATAGTGACTTGGGTTGGGAACCAGACCAAAATATAGAGCTGGAGAGGTGCCAGTTCACCTCCTGGGCACTGCCGAGGTGCCCTTGAGCAAGGCACCGGACCCCCCAACCGCTCGGAGCGCCTGTCATGGGCAGCCCCACTCTGACATCTCTCCAGTGCATGTATAGGTCCTGTTTGTGCATGTGTGTGTGGACCTGTGTGCAACTGACAACAGAGTGAAAAAATGTAATTTCCCCTCGGAGATTAATAAAGTATGTATATATATATATATAAAAAATATACAAATACATTTAATTAGGGGTGTTACAGTGGGGGCAAAAGTGGGACTTATGCTGTTGGAGCACAACAACACACACTTGCATGTCTTTCACCAAGAAAGGGAAATTTGATTCCAAGGGGAAAACAAAGAAAAGAAAGGGAAGTAAAGCGAATTGACTTTGTGAGAAAAAAAGGTGTGTTAGAGAAACATGGATCAAGAGAGGAGGGGCAGGGGGCCCACAGAGACTGCTTATGCATAGTGCCCCGAATTTGGTACTACGTCCCTGCATTTAGTAGTTATCCATACCTTACCTTTTGGGCTGGTTTAACAGAGTTTCATATTAATTTACTAAGTATGTTTCCACCTGCTTGGTCAGCTAAATGTGAGCACAGAGAGTGTACACACAGATGATATTAATATATTCTGATAAAAAAAGATGTTTTAATCATTTTATTTTAGGTGCTATTTGTTAATTAATTAACATTGTCATTTTGTTTATGGATATTATCATTCTACTTCTGCGAAATGTCTTTCTGTCCTGGAGGAGTGATCCGTTCTCTGCTGCTCCTCCTCAGGCTTTTTCTTCATTATAGAGTTTTGTCTAAATCTAAATCAAAGGTACAATGGCAGAGGGGGCTTTATGTATAAAGAGCGCTCTCAGTATAAATAAAATTGACTGGACTGCCAGGAAACCCCAACGCACACCTTCTCTTATTTCAAGCCTCGTGCTGCCCCGGGTTTGACCCTATAAACTCTGCCACACTGTATCAGCACCATTAAGACCACTGTTTGTATCTGTACAGCAGGAACATGATTACATTTGTGGTGCCTGCCTGCCAAACTGTTTGCTGCTATCTGTAAGTGGTAAAGAGTGCTACCCAGAGGCTGTGTGTGTGTGTGTGTGTGTGTGTGTGTGTGTGTGTGTGTGTGTGTGTGTGTGTGTGTGTGTGTGTGTGTGTATGTGCTGCCTGTAGGCTGTGTGCTGTTTCCTCTGACAGTTACCGATAATAAAGAGTCATGCAAATGCCCAAGGCCTGGTCCCTCTCCTGGTCGGTGACTTCTTACCTTTGCTCTTTGACTTTCTGATGGTACTGACTGTAGTGTGCTCTGGTGATGATGATGATGATGATGATAAAAGTAATAATCTCCATGACTGCAATTTCAGAAAAAATATCCCAATGAATAAATGTGATGTTCTATAAAACGTAGAAACAAAATTAAGAGTATCTAGTTTAAATAACTATTAATAACCACGACAACAAGCATTTTTTTTTTTTTTTTTTAGTTTCGAGAAAGAAAGTCGATATAGTAGCAAATGTGAATGGCAAAGTTTCTTGCTCTTGACTGTCTATCTCAAGCAAAAATAGCCTCCCTTGTGTATGTCCTGTCTGCTTGTACACCTGACTGACAACTGATTATGTGTGCCTGTCATCACAATTCAATACTGATTGTCTTTCTGTGTACCTCAACAGTCATAAATCATTAACACTAGCACAGAAAACAATATTATTATCTACATAGTATTTCTCTATGTTTTCCATGCAGGTAAACCCAGCTGCCTGGGTGTCCACGCAGAGATCAGTGAGGACAAGCGGAGGAGGTACGAGCAGATGTCCTGCTTGCATCACTCTTACCTGGATTAGTCTCCACGGTAACCTTCCACCTGAAGGAGGGCATTTATTCAGTGCAATCTGTGTGTGTGGCTGTGTGAGTGTGTGTAAGTGTATGTGTGTGTTAGAGTGCATTTACACAAACAGTCACGTGTGTGTGTCAGTGTTTGTGTGCTCGCATGCAAACACATTTGTGATGTGTGCAGGTGCATTCACTGACTATTCAAATAGTTTGGACTCACACTGACCCAGAAAACAAAATCTCTCCCAGCAGTGTTAACACAATTCCTGCTCTGCAACCTCTCTATATTCATTTACAAAAAATGATAATTTATTACTTTAAAATGTATGAGTGGTAGAAATTTGTCTTTTTAAGTTAGTTAAATGTTAAGCAATATATTTCTGATGTTACTTGGTGTAGAAAGACAATAAGCACAAATAGATTGGGAGGTGACACAGCTGTTGGGCAGCTACAGCAGAAAAATATATATGTTCATAAGATGCAGCCGTCATTTGAGTCTCAAACTGAGTGTAGATAGTGAAAAAATACGAAAACGCTTGAAGGACAAAGAACTTCAGACTTGGCACACAGTGTGCAAATGAGAACATCCCAAGGATCAATGATCAAAGTTGGTCTAAACAACATTCAAAGTATTATTATAGCAGCAAACAACTATTAGCTATGTAAACATATAGTAGAGTAATGGCGTCCTGAACCATGCTACCTCTGTGTGTATTGTAATCTGAGCTTCTCTGTTCTTTATTCTGGTAGCCGGTCCAACCGTGCTCAGGCTAGCTAATTGTGACCTTATCACTGATAATGCCATCCTGACACATGGTGGTGGGGCGGCACAACCTGGTCTCATTCCGAAGTCGACGAATACCAACACTTGGGCAATGACTTCTGGTGTCAGACACTGACAAAAAAAGGCTGTCCTTTCATGTCAGCACGATACGCGGCCTGTCGCCATTATTGTGTAACGGCACCTGGCAGCGTCTGGGGGAAATGCGGCCTGACAACAACTTAAATTAAGGGGGCGAAAAGTCTGACCCTGGAGGCCAGTGTTCGCTTCGCTATGACTGTAAAGCCAAATCTTATTTTTTTCCAAACCTAACTAAATGGTTTGCGTGTTGGCTAAATGTAACCATGTGCCTGTGTTGTTGAAGGAAAAAATGTCAGTGTGGTGTTGTACCGACATGCTATGTTTATTCTGAAATAGCATGCAAACTACATTTTCCTGTGAAAAAGGAAGTGTATTTCGAGAACACATAATGCATCTAACAGGCTGACGTTGACACTGCATCCCAGAGCTTCAAAAAAAAGACGCGCCCGCCGCCCAGGGTACCTTGCACTTCATATGTTGATGTGACGAGGTTAGAGTGAGAATGTATTGGACAGCATTGTTGCGAGAGTGTAGTGCCCACCCTTGCGGTTCTCCCCTGTTAACACTGATACATCTTTCAGCACTGTTGCCATTGTTTGAGCTGTTTGTGCTGTTAGCACCGTTAACTGATAGCCATGTTGAGGGCTGTGTGCAAACAACCTTTGAATCATAATTATACTCTAAATGTCTATACAGCTCCTTTAATAATGGTTTATTATTACCTTTGAATTCAAGAATAAATCATGATTGAATTGTGTTTACACCATTCTGGGTGCACCTGGTAAGGTAAGATGATCTGATGTTCTGTGCAGCACAAGCAGATAATGGATCCCAGTACATGACTACTTGGCACACCATTAGCAAGCCGCCACCCACCATGGTTTGCCTTTGACTGCCTCAGTTGCATGTATTAATGACCTTTAATGTGTTGCATACATAAACCAATCTGGGTGTAGAAAAAGATAAATGACTTTTTTGGTAGATCCATGTCTGCTACATAATAAAAGATGCACACAAATGTTTTCCTCATCATGTTATCCTGCAGTTCCTCAATGATATGAAACAGGGGACCAATAGATATGTCATGTGACCAGGGAGAAGAAATGAATGGGGGGTTTTTATATTGTAAGATAAGGATTCAAAGTAGAACTGTACCTGCTCTGTACAGGACTACATTGTCCCTGACACATGCAAATACCCCCAGCTGTATTTAACAGGGAAATGAGCGGTGCATGTGTGTGTCTGTGTGTCTGGTACATGAGTGTAAGGATCTACAGCTGATCCAGCTTATCAGACCAAGTGTTGAAAGACCTTTGTATGCTTGCTACTACCTGAACTACTTAGTGTGTCTACATACATAAAAACGTGTGTATGTACATGTTTGTGGGTGGATGCATGTCGCACCCAAATACACAGACACACACACACGGCATCTGTGTCTATATAATCCTGCCCTTTCACCTGCCCATCACCTGCTCTGGGGGCAAGCCCCTGGTGACACACAAGGACACACACAAAGAGACACACATGTAGAGACAAGAACAATGAATGGGTTAACTGGAGACAATGAGAAAGCTGTTCATACAAGTAAACAGCTCACACATGCCCACAGGTGGACAACGCACACACACGCAAAGTCCTAACAAAACTAGCCAGGTCCTTTACTTTGTAGCCGCCCCATGTCAGTCCTTTGTGAGCTCTTGTTAATAATTGCTGTGCTGGCTGAAGCCTGACTGTTAAATCAGCAGTGTATTAACATATTAATGTTTTTACCATGACAGTAGACTTTATCTTTATTTTAAACAGAGTGGACCAGTTTTAAAGGTCTCTGCCAACCTGGATGTAATTTACTTCTTTGCCACTAGATGTCACCAATGATGAAGGAAAATACATGTCTAAAATCTTTATGCTTGACCCAAAGCTTTGAATAGTGTTTTTACATTGGTGTATTAAAATGAAGGAACTTTAAAAATGAAATAACAGTGTGAGGATATAATAAATGTTCATTTACTCTAAAAGGGAAAGTGTGTAATTCAAAGTGCACTGTGGTCCAAAAGTGATGGTTTACCAATGTTGAGTCTGTGAGCACCAGACTACCATTAATTTCTTTTTGTTTGTTTCCTGACATCATACAAATACATACAAGGAAAAATAAATGCGCATTTTATGAACAGGAATTTAGCTTTACACAAGATAAAAAGAAAGCAGTGCTAATAAATAAATAAATAAATAAGCATGCAGAAGACGTGACTGTGAGAAGGTTTTCAGTCATGATGTTAAATGCCAGTGCGATCATTTTCAGCTGTTTTTTGAAAATGTAAAAATGAAGGCAAATCTATGATGTAGAAATGGTAGCCTCAACTCAAAAATTCTGAACACAGCATCGGAACCAGGTGTCACTCCTAATTTCAATCACAGGTCTATAAATTTGGTGACACTACAATATTCAATATATGAATGCTGCTCATGTTTTCTGAGGGTTTAAAGGATGCAACTATTTGAAATACATGAGACTCATTTAGAAAATTTGATAATATACCGGTGATTTATATGGTTAAAATGTCATTGGACACTTAATATGGAAATTAAGCTGAAGAAAAAAACTAATTTTTTAGAGAGAGGGATAAAATGTGAACACCCAGGAAGTGTCTTGTGATGTGTTGTATTCCAGTGCTAGATATGCTCTCTTTCCCTACTAAGCCTCAGTTTTATTTGTCGGCACTTATATTTAAAACCTCACAATTGTTTTCCCAGACAGCTTACTATTTCTTGTGTCTTCTTCTCCTGTGTAGCTGTAACTGTAGGCTAACATTGTACACCAAAGAGCAAATCCTCTAGCATACTCCCACTCAGCCCTATGATATTGTGTAGCATACTGTATATTTGAGGGTGTGATGTCCCTTGTTTCTATTGCTGAAGTAATGTATTTCAAAGCCATAAATGTGGGTATGCAGATGAATATAGACTGCTCTCCCATCGGTCCTACATTGTAGCTTTTACTACCGCAGTTCATGCAGGAAACCATTTTAGTGGTCTACTGCCAGTGGAAAACAGGGAGATGAGGATGCCCTCCAGATGAAATTGGCACTTGTTCTCGTCCCTGTGTGGCATACCTTGGGCCCGTTCCCCACCTCTAGCTTAGGGTCCAGTTTACCTTCAGCAGAGAGGGAGCAAAAGAGGGAGAGAGTGTGAGAGGGGATCAGCTCCCAGAATGTGTCTATTATCCTGCCACACCAATCAAACTGTTGTGTCAGTGCGTTGCCATTGTATAGCTCTGGGTCCGTTTGCCTCTGACCGTGGCTGCCATATTGATGACTAAGTTAGTTTGGGGCTCTGAGGACAATGGTGCACTGGAGCCTCCACAAAGCGCGAGGCTAATGCGCCCCTTTCAGCTGGCTCGCTCAGCTGCTGAGTCTGCAAGGCTGCTGGGCAAATGGAGTGGCGCACGTCCAGGGGGCCCGGCCCTATAAAAACGCAGGCGAGGGTCTCTCCCCCGACATTGATTATACTGGATCTGTCCCACCTCAGTACTGTCTGTAAGTATATCAACACACTGCCTCAGACTCAGCTAAGAAACTGCTATCAGGGGACAGCTATGTGTACTGGGGTGGAGCCCGACAGCCACCAAGATGCTGCCCATACTGATAGATAGACAGCTGTGGATGCACTTTAAATGAGCTTGATTTGCTAAAATTAAAAACATGGAAGCCTCCTAACTGCTGCTTTTAGGGTGAAATGGTTTATACTTCAGCAGCCCTTTAAACAGGGAAAGCTGGCAAGATGATGCCTTACTGGTGTGCTTGTGTTTGTCCTGTAAATATCATATCATCTTTTTTTTTTTTTAAACCAGTAATGTGCTAATTTTGTTCTCTAAGTATATTTCTTTTAGCAAGTCTTATTAGAAATTCTCTGACTAGACTACTAGAGTCAACTGGAGACAGCATGCATGCTTTTAAGCTGTCTCTTACAGATGTGTGGTTTGCTGTTGTGGCATTTGCTTTATGTAACTGTACACAGTACAATTTATATGCAGGAGACATGTCTGTGGTTCTTGATTAAATCTCCTCAGTGGGAACAGAAACAAATCTCCGCTGTGGAGAGATGGAAAATGATGAATGTGTGAAATTTTTCACTTCTTGTGACACCTTTGGAAAGTGAAGTAACAAATATGTCTTTCTAGAGTAAAGGTGCATTTATTATCTCTAAATAGAAAGGTACTGGTGTAGCTTTTTGTAAACTGAATCAACATTTACTCTCATACAAGTTGCTTTAGATAACTGCTAGCTTTAGCCTATTGAGTTAAAACCCTGATTTCTTGCATCAGTTTTACGTAAGATGAGGACAAGCTCTCTTGAAGCATTTGTTCCTCATTCCTGTTCTTGCTAACACTATACCTACTTACAAAGTGCAGGTTTTGTTGTGATTTTAGTCCATCTATTAAGACTTTTTTAAACCCTCCACCTTTTTTCAGAGAGTAACCCCCAAGGGAGAAGCAGCAGCCATGAACACTCAACAGATGGAGCAGATGGGCCAGTTCAAGATCACAGTCTGGGAGGAGGAGAACTTCCAGGGAAAGCGCTGTGAGTTCATGCTGGAGTGCCAGAACATCATGGAGAGGGGCTTCAACAAGATCCGCTCCATCAAGGTTGAGAATGGACCGTAAGTCCACATTTTTGATACTCTTTTCCACCCGCTCTCTCCATCTATCTAGTTCTAGGTTTTCTATATATCATCACCCTTCTTTCACTTCTTGACCTCTACTGGATTTCTCTTCTGTCCTCTGTGTGGATCATAATAATATCAGATTAATTTTTACCATGTTTGAGCATATTTAAGTCTTTAAGATAAGGGCAGGTTTTAGTAAATAATTTGCTAGAATCTGGTTTAAATTGTACCTAGCTGCATACAGTGAAGAGTGATATTGAGAGTGAGTTTAATATTCACAGTGTGTTGGTCTGTAGTCTCAAATATTAAATAATTTCTGCTTAAAAAACCTGCAATTTTTTGCTCCATAACAATATCTAATAAAATAATATTATTTACTTATCTTGCCATTCTAATTTTATCTGCTTGAAAAGGTCTGATTAAAGCACACACGACTCAAACACTGCCTCTACTCAACAAGTAGAAAAGGCAGAATAACAAAAACCATAAATGACAGCCTACGGTATTATTGCATTGCTACTTGGCATGTATCGTCTGCATGTGTGTGCGCATGCAGCCAAGTGTATCCCTGTTGTGATATGAGTTGGCTGTGTGCAGCTGCCGGCTGTGAGCCAGAATGGCTGACTGACTGACTGGCCATCAGATAAAAAAGCCCTGGGTGCAGCAGCAGCAGCAGCAGCAGCAGCAGCAGTATTTAATGTTTGCTTTGTGCTCTCAGCGACAAAAGAGGCTGCATGTTGTTTGCACTCTAGGCCATTCTTTGGGCGTTGGACTCTATTGTTTAAGGAAAATGACAGTTTCAGTGCGGTTACACTAAAACTACTTTGCATTAATGGGTTCGTTAATATTCCTTGTTAGATTTCTATTAAGCATTTGCTTTCTTTCCAGATATTTTATGTATAGTCTGCCTTGTTAACATTATTTCTATTCTTTCCCCTTCCTTTACTCTTTTCCTCTCTCATCTGCCCCCACCTCATCTTTCCACTGTCTAGTTGGGTGGGTTATGAGTACCCAGAGTTCCAGGGACAGCAGTTTATTCTGGAGAAGGGAGACTACCCTCGCTACGAGGCCTGGAGTGGAAACAGCAGCTACAGAACCGAGCACATGCTTTCCTTCAGACCCATCAAGTGCGCTGTGAGTGACCACATCCTTCCATTCATCTTTTTTTTAAACCTCTTTTTACTAGTCAGCATCTGACAATTGCTAGAACTGGCTCACATCCCTGGTCTACCTCTCTCTGCAGAACCACAGTGACAGCAAGGTGACCCTGTACGAGTGTGAGGACTTCCAGGGCCGTAAGTTCGAGATGTGCGATGACTACCCCTCCCTACAGGCCATGGGCTGGTGCAGCAAGGAGGTGCCCTCTATCAAAGTCAACTCGGGAGCGTAAGTTTTACATTTTCCTCTTGGTTTATTGATGTCTATATCTGTCTATCTAACCTTTTGCAGCATCCAATCACTAGCTTTGGTCATTTGGAAACAGTCTGGCATGAAGCTTAAAACATCAAACAGCTTTTATATAAAATCTGTTTTGGACAGGATCCCTCACCTGTAAACAGCGCTGTAATTTCACTGAACTGAACTCTATAAAACTGATATATCATATTCTGTGATCTGTCCTTGACTCACCCCCTGTCTCTCCCTGCAGCTGGGTGGCCTACCAGTTCCCTGGTTACCGTGGCTACCAGTACATCCTGGAGAGAGACAGACACCAAGGCGAGTACAGAAACTACAATGAGTACAGCACCCAGGCTCACACCAACCAGGTGCAGTCCATTCGTAGGATCCAGCACTAAGCCTTCTTTCTGCCTGCCTGACCCAACCTGGAAAAAAAAAAAACTCTTCCTGAACCCCTTCCTCACCTTGAACCCCTGGACAGACCGCTGTCACAGAACAGTAGATGGACAAACTCTTTCTATCACTCTGTGGCTCTGCATGTATGGATATCTAAGTACCTACTTCTTCTACCATGCTAAAGCATGTTCTTGAAATAGGAAATAAAGGCTTTTCTTCAAAACTAGAGACTGTTTGTCGGTATTCCTTTTTCTTTTTACAATAAAAATGATCACCATAATTAAATGAATCAAAACCCGATTGGCTGCATTGAGCTGTCAATCATTTTGCACCATTGTTATGATGGTCATAGCACAGGTGCACAAGCTTTGCAGAATCAGAGCCCCTTATTCTCTTCTAGCTTCATATAGCAGGCTGTTACCAGAGATAGGTCTCGCTTTGTATTTATTTAAAGGACATATTTAGCCTTTTAGTGAGAATACATGGACAGATTTGATTCAAAGCTCTCTGTTAGGCTTTAGGATGTGTAACATTGTTCTTGTCAGACTGTATTCTTATTTCCAATAAACAAGAGCACGAGATCGCATTTGTTTCTATTATTTGTTCTTCGACTGTTGTAATCACAGTTTGCCAAAACAGCCAGTAAAGCGAAGAGCTGTAAGAAAAAAAGTAAAGGATAATGTGGTTGGCCATTATGGAATTGGCACACGTGCAGACGGTTTCATTACTCTGCAATTCAAAAGAGGTCAGCAGAGGTCCTTTGGCAGACAAATGTCGAATACCTAACGATTTTAGTCATTGATGAAAAGCAGAGTCCTGAACCCTGTTTGAATCTTTGACCTATCAGATTACTCTTTTGACCTCAGACCAACTGTAAAGGCTTATTACGTCCACAATAAAGACACAAAAAATGTTGAAAGCTGTGCAGCATAAACCACCAACCTGACTCAGTCATATTCATGATGAAACCCATTAATTTATGTCCCCAGTCTTTATACAGTAAAAGCTGTATTGCCACTTACTGTTGTCGCCGGCCTATGAAAACCATGTATGTCTAAAACATCAACTTACTAAACAGGTTTGTGCTGACCTTTGAGACAATGCATTTGTGATATAGCCCTTTTTTTTTTAAATCCATAGATTTTTTTTTTTTAAAAAAAAGGGCTATATCACAAATGCATTGTCATTTAATGGGTTTAAATTCTTATACATATATAAGAATTTAAACCCATTAAATGTGCAATGTGAGGGACATGGGAGAATTTTTTCGTTAAAAAAAATGAACTAACATTTTCAACAAAATGTGAAAAACCGTGTTGATGTTATGTCACAGGTGTCCATGTGCTGATTTTCAAAGGTTTTGACTGAAATGAACCATGCTAACCAGCTAGCTGTGGCCCATCCTGTCTTGTAATACCTCTTGTGTACCTCAAGAGGCGATAGTGAGTCACTGTAGCATCCAGTCTGCCCTCAATCCATCGTAAGAGGACAAAGAAGTCAAGTCCCAGGAGTGTAAAACTAGGAAACTGGACAGTGCAGGCTGTGCTGTTGCACTGGGGCCCATAGTGTGAAGGGGCCTGTAGAGAGAGCAGGGCCTCCAACAATGTGATGGGCAGAGAACAGGCCCTAAAAACATTGATTCCTATTAGCTACAGCCTGTGCCCTTGAAAAGGCAAGCCCATCTCCGTCATGGTCTTCTTTTTTTTGGGTAAAATAGTCAGTAGCAATCTGTAGCAAAATTCTGTGGTGGATCTCCCTATAGGGGACACAGGCAGCCACCCAAATGGGGGCACCAAATGTGCTAGGTTCAATACTGACAAAATCATTTGCTTATTCTATATAAACTCCAAAAAATATAAATAATCTATCTATCTATCTATCTATCTATCTATCTATCTATAACATGTATGTTCATATTGTTGAATGTCACGTCTGTATTTGATCATGTGATGAGATGATCTGATACAGTGGCTAGTTTGGATGTAAAATCTGTTGGGACAGACAAAGTGGGAACATCTGCAAGCCGAGCAAGCAGTCATTCCTTTTATTTTTTTTAAGATATTTTTTGGGGCATTTCTAGCCTTTATTTGATAGGACAGACAAGTGTGAAAGGGGGAGAGAGAGAGGGAGTGACATGCAGCTAAGGGCCACAGGCTGGAGTCGAACCTGAGCCACTGCGGCAACAGCCTTGTACATGGGGCGCCTGCTCTACCACTGACGCCCCAGTCATTCCTTTTAAACATGACAGATGCAGTAAGAAAAGACGACAGAAATGAATAGGAGGTGGAGGTAGCAAAGCTCACTTAATTAGATTCCTTTGGCTTTTTTATAAACAGTTACTAGCCCATGGATGTGTGTACGCCTATATTGTGTGTGCGTGTGTGCGCTTCATAGCTAGTAACGAGCGTATACTTGAGCCTGCCATATTAGCGTGCACTTTGTAAGAACCTTATGCCACTGTGAAGTCCATTATTCTTTTTTGTTTTGAGATACCTGTGATCTCTCCCAACATATAGTTCAGTTATCCTTTTATGTCCTCAACTTCATCTTCCAAAACTGACATTCTGACATGCAGACAATCAGACATCCAACGATACTGGTGTTGGTAGTTTTGGCCCCTTCCGTGTGGTATAGAGCTACAGCCAAGCCAAGCTAGTTAGGCTAAGCTAGCTTTCAGGCTTAGGGCCCGTACATATGGTGCATTTTAGCACCTTCAAATCCATTGTCGTCAATGTAGACACATGGAATGCGTGCTCAAACACAAGAGCTATGCCTCTGCAATGTGCAAGCTTTGCAATGGATGTACTCTGAGATAAACAGAGTTCAACATTTGTAACGCAGCAGCGTGCACTGCATGCCATGTGACAAGGAACAACCAATCACATCTAGCAGATATCTTTTCCTTCTTCCATAAATGTCAGGTCATGGCAACTGTGGAGAAGAGATTAATCATTTTAGTGCAGGTCTACCCAGACCTTCACATCTGCCCCACAGACAATGTTTTAGGTCTAAACAATGCCTGGAAGATAATCGGCTCTGCGCTCAGGATTTCTGGTAAGTAGGCTATGCTGGTTGCTTAGCAACCTAAAATGCACTCTTAATGTTGGCACACAGTAGGTACAATAGTACCACCCAGTGCCCAACCTCGTGTTTTCCAGGTGGTTAAAGACACGACATGTGTATGGACCCTTACCATCCGTCTCTTGTTCAAGTCACTAAAGTTTAATTTTTTTTTTTGTCAATCCAGGCATTGGTCAAAGCTGGATCATCTGAGGTCCGACACCTGAATCCACAAATACAAATTCCAAAACACCAAATCTGTTGTTTAGGCAGAGACTCTTGAAAAGCCGAGAGACACATTAAGCACAGACAGTGCAACCAATGACAACAAGGGTTTCTATGTGGCTGATTTCTTGCTTTTATGGGCTTACTAAAACTGCAACAAGATAGCAGAGTATAAGTAATTTCGACCAGCTCTCAACGTTCAACACTTAATTAGTAGTCGACTTATAGATGAAATGCTGCTCCACATTAGTTTGGAGAAGGTAGGCAAGTACTACACATTGCACCATTAAGTGTATCTGAAAAAATCTCCAAATTCTGATATTAAATGGTTTGACTGACAGAGTTAATGATCAAAATATTATAACCTCTATTTAGCACATTAATTTGTTCAACCTAAGTGAAAACCATTAAAATCAAAATTAAGAAATACTTTAGCGATCCAAAGGGGGAAATTGGGAGATTATCCCTAACCTTTCTTGATGTCCTTGCTGTAACAAAGGTGGTGATGTAGACATAGTAGAGAGAAGCAGGCCAGTCAGGTGAAGACTTTAAAGCTGCGACTTAAACCTGACACCAGAAAGTAGCCCAAAAACAGTGTATACACCAGACTTGTGGCATTTCTGACATAAACTCCAATTTACACATGCAAAGAGACAAAAAACCTGGTTCATATAATTTGATGATTTATTTCTCCACTACATCCTTTCACACAACTACCTTTTAAAACTGTGGTAGCTTAGCATTTGTTTGTTTATTGTAATGTGGCACCATCATGTTTATCTTAAGTCACACGCCGGGATCCTGGAGTGTGTTTACCTCCACACACACCCCTCCTGTCAGTCCAGGACGTGGGATTCCGTGTTACACGCCCACGAGCCTGCACCGGCTCACCGTCCCACACCCAACAAAACAGGATCTCTTAATAAATGTGTAACCATGCACACACACCTTTCCAAATATACATTCCTCTGCAGACTGATTAAAGCAGCTGCACTGTGACTTATAGAGGAGTGACACTTGAGCAGCGCACCAAGCTGCAAACTCTGGTCCTCTTGCTGCACAGTTCAGATCCCCAAGGTAAGTTTGAGGCTTTACAGAGGAACTTTGCATTGATTCTTAATGACAGCTGTTAAGTCAGTGACGGTGTTATGATTAATTTATTCAATGAAATGAATTACAGAAGTTTATATGATTGGAGAAATGTTTTAAACAGGCAAAACAATGTTATCTGGCGTTTATGTTTATGTCTATTTTGTCACAAAATGACTTCAGGGGCCACCGTGAGGCCCGAATGACACACTCTTTAAACAAGGAGTAAGGATTTTAATGGGATTATTTGCAAGATTACATGCTTTTAATTTGTAATGCTTCAGTTTTACTTGCAGACTACTAAAGGTCAGATGCCGAGTTCACTCTTTTTGACATAAATTCTCAACCATATAGCCAGTATTATTAAGTAGCAACAAACTGACATGATGCTTCTCTGATGTTTTTACATATTTGTCTTTTCTTTCTGTCAGTGGATTTCTTGCCTTCTTCACTGACTGGAGGTCACCCATCTTTTTGTCTACCACTGCATCAGTGGATACAGTCTAGCTTTCGAGGCTTGTTTTAAGTTGCCTGCGACTCGTACATGGACACAGGCAGCTAAAGCAAGTCTGGGACGCCAGAGACACACCTACAAAGCCCAGCCCTGAGAAACTCCTGAGAATGGAAAATCCAGGTTTTGGTCCAGGAGGAAGGGATACAGGAAATATGCTATTTGCTAATAAATTTTGCTTTGTTTTAAGATTTTCTCCCCTTTGTCTGAGAGGGAAAGCGCTGAAGTCATATGTTGAGACAAATTCTGCAAAGGCAAAGGTCTTTATAGTCTGATGCAATCTGTTTTTACAAAACTTGATGATGTGAACAGGGACAAACTATGCAGTTAAAAAGAAAAAGTCCTCCAAGTAGCCTACGGTGTACTCAACATACTGTGTGTTTGCATTTGTGCTTTCCAGAGCACAGTTAGGTGACACATTATAGAGCAAACACAAAAAAAGATTCTGAGTGATTAGCCGACAGTTTACTTTCAGTTCAGTCAACACACGGGGCCAGATATGCAAAGTATGCTTTGAATTAAAGTTTAAAGTGATGATTTTCTGTTGGGTTAATGTATTGTAGCTTTATTTCACGGTATTTTTTGTGGTTTAAAGTTTGAGGTTTTCAGGTTTATTTGACATATTTTCTTAGTCAATTCTGAAACTTGAAACAATGATACCTTATTCAAAATTTCAGGGGGAAGGCATGAATATTTAATCTGACAGAAAGTGAATTGGGAGCCCCACAGAAGCACAGATTAACCTGTCTGGCTTTTAATATCATGACACATATATTGCATTTTTGACAAGACAAACCAGATGCAAAGCCATGCAAGATTGTGGCAGAAGATGCATGTGTCAGTGTCAGTGTCAAAGTGTTTTCATATTCTCTTTTTAGATGTTCCTGAAATGATTTTACTGGCCTTTTTGCCTTGATTAGATCACTTTCAGTGGTGTTATAGACAAGGAGACACAAATGTGTTGCATTTACATGGCACATATCTTAAAACAATATCCTCCAGGATACCACTTCCTTTTATGGACAAACATTTATCATGCCAGGTTTTTTACACATTAGATTCTAACAATAAAGATTTGAACACTATTAGAGATTGTGTGTGTGAAATAAATCAATTTCTAACAATGTTTCAAATGCTGTATTTTATTATTATGTTATGTGTTTGTGATGTCAACATTATTTGCAACTGTTTTACCTATCTGTGTGACCTAAAATTCTAAACTATAACCACAGTTTCAGAGGGTGTGTATACTATATACTTTGGTAACACCTAATAGAAAGTGACAGCTATGTTCAGCCTGTGTCTGGTCAGGGCAATAAAGGCCATGAAGCTTCACACAGTTCACTGCCTCCAGAAAACACAAGAATTAGAAAAATAAAAGCGGACATGATAACGTCAGTGAGCACCAGAAGCCATGGTTTTAACATTACAACCTCATTACCCCCAGATTGAGGCTATATAACCTTAAACCCACAAACAGAAGGTTAGGGGGATGAAATGTCCTTGCTTGCTCGTGCGCACTGAGGCGTGCCTTTCAAGGTAAATATTCTTTTCCCAACATGAAATAGGCCTTTGTTGTTTGCCGAGAGGTAAAGAGGCGGAAAAGTGAGGAGGATCTGAACTGGTTTCCATGTCAAACACTTCAATTCACCATAGAAACTCAGATCTTAACGCGGAAACTTTATTAAACTGTGATGGTGGATTGATAAGGGCCGAATTTCTATCGGCCTCTTTTTATTGTGGGCACCAGGCGGGCTGACAGAGGTAAATTGCTCTTTTAATTAAAGCAATGCACCAGGGGAAATTGCTGTCTGAATATTGTCTCAGAGATGGGGGCCAGTGACAGTTGCCTGGAAACTTCAATCTGTCCACCCGCATTTATTCCAGATCACAGTTATGAGATAAAGTTTAATAAAAATCTTTTTCCTCCGCCACCAACGAAATGAAATCCAACCCATTCTGAACAACTGAACACAATGAGACAGGACTGCGGAGGAAACCTCATGTTCAACATGTATCTCTCAGGTTCGTCATTTTGGCCCGTTAAGAATTATAGAAATAGCCGCTTATAATTCTTTAAATTCTGCCGGGTGCCGGTGTCCCGATGGCGGTGATGCTCCGTCTCCAGGGCACAGCATTGTTCAGCCTTTTCAATCTGAAAGCCCGTCTGCTCTTTTGTCGGAAATCGGAAATCCTTTTTCCTGGACGCGTTTCCTGGCTTCTCGGAGAGGAGACCGCAAAGACGACACGCTTCTTGCATTAGACTGCGACTGGACCAGGACACAATTAGGATTTTTGATCATTTTTACCTTTTGTGGAGATTTTGACATTTTGAACATCTTATTTTAGTTTGAATCCAACACCGGTCTGATCAGATTTACAGCATCTTTTAACATTTTTATAACAGCTGTTCTTTGATAAAATACTTTCCCCTCAAAACAGATGATGCGAATTCAAGATTATTTTATTTCTTTCACCCCGTTGAAGTGAATTTGGTCTTGCTTGTTAAAAAAAATATGATATAATCTCTAGAAAATTGTGGATCCTACAAAGCAATATTAGAATATGAATGTATCCTAAATGTCTTCCCAATATGGATTATTTATAGATGATGTGAAATCGTTAACAGGCCCGCGCTTTGACAGGATGCTGATGATGCTGACCGTGTTTCTGCTTTGATTCCAGATCCAACAGAAAATCTGTTGAAAGAAAGCAAAGGAACATCCTGGGGTCCAATAAACACAGGAGTACAAAAAGGTAAGAGGATGAAACCGACGGCCTGTCGGGACACATAGAGAGCACAGGTATTTAATATCAGTAAGCCTATTATGATGTGAAATAAGCCTTTCAATAAGCCAACACAATATTTGACAATATTGATCATGAAATATATAAAAAATATATTAAAAATATTAACCATAGATGAAAACCCTTAAAGGCAGAGTAGTGATTTTTTGTTGGCTATAGTAACAAAACTCAAAGAATCAATAGATTTTATTATATTAATATTACAAAATTGTCATAATAATTATAGCAGGATTGAAATTAGTTAAAATTTCATTTCTTTTGTGTTTCTGCTACAGTTTTCATTGGTATGAATTCGATAAAACATCACAGCCTAATTTCTAAATTAATTTTCTCAACGTACAGCTATATTATGCTTTACGGTCACAGATCATAAAGAATTTGTTTTTAATCAATGACGTTATTCTTGTCACCCCATAACCAAAATATAAATAGTCTCAAAATAAAATAATATAAATTTTCTCATCAACCCTTAGGCTCAAAATTGAATAATTGAGCCATAGTAATGCTATATATAATAAACATGATAAGAGGAACAAATAAAAAAAGAAACATAAGAACATAAAGATAAATAAATAAATCTGCAGAATCGACCTGCAGTCCATCCACAGCTTGTTGTCATTGATTTAATTACACTGTGATGGAGAGTTAATGGACTTAAACGCACATTAACACATCTCAAAACCAGGTGCAGAGGGCAAAATAAAGCATTTTTGGCGTTTTTAAATAGAAAAATGGCAATTTGAATGTAAATTTCATGTACAGTGACACCTATGTAGCACTTACATTATTTAAAATGTTGTATTAATACGTTCAAGAATCTAATGTTTAAAAATACATTTGGATGATATGTTTGAATAATAGGCTATTAATAAAATAAAGATCAGGATAGCACTCCAGTTTGAATTATTAATTATACTGCCACACGGATCTTTCGGGCAAGACGCCCCTCTTTAGCGTGTTTTCTTGCAATGTCACCATGTATACAGGTGGTGTTAATCATAGGTGACCACCAACACAACTATCCGAGGGAAAAATGCGCAAGGTGCCTTGCAGTTTTATGAATGATAGAAAAGAGGTAACGCATGCTGGAAATATGAATTAAGCAGTTTTAATGCAAAGCATATAAAGTGTCTCTAAATGTATCTTTTTTGTATTTGTCTGATATTTGCCTTGACATTACAGTGCTGTAGGCCTATCTATCACATTTTGCCTCTGAAATTTTATAACTGACTGACATTATTGTTTGATAAAAGGGATAAAAGGCCTCCTGTTAAATCCTCCCACCGTGTGGTTTTCATGTTGATTCACAAAAGATTTCTGGTTGTGTTTCACTGATTTATCAGTTTAATTTCTTATCTTTAATATTAAATCACTGGTGGTTGTCTCATCTACAGGCAGTGGGCAGATTCAGCTGTGGCAGTTCCTGCTGGAGCTCCTCTCTGACAGCACCAACATGTCGTGCATCGCCTGGGAGGGCACCAACGGTGAGTTCAAGCTCATCGACCCGGACGAGGTGGCTCGGCGCTGGGGGGAGCGCAAAAGCAAACCCAACATGAACTACGACAAGCTGAGCCGGGCGCTGCGCTACTACTACGACAAAAACATCATGACCAAAGTCCACGGCAAGCGGTATGCCTACAAGTTTGATTTCCACGGCTTGGCGCAGGTGTGCCAGCCGTCCACCACGGAGCAGGCCATCTACAAGTTCCAGGGTAACTTCTCCCCGATACCTTTCTCCGGGATTTCCAAACTGAACCTCGTGGCTCCCGGCGTGGGGCCGTCGAGTTTCTCCTATTGGCCCGGTTCCCCTCCGACGGCTCTGTATCACAGCCACAACCTCCAGCCGCCGGGGCCATTTGGCACCGTGTCCCCGTCCCACATCAGCTGTGTCAACAACATCAACAGTCTAACTAACATCAATAACCATTACAACTGACTCTTTATGAATCTTTAGACACCCTGGAGACATATAGACACCGCGGGTAACACGGCAACGAACGAAGGGAGGTGACAAAGAGCACCGAAAGGTCGGGTTTGGTCATTTGCAAGTGAAAATACTGAATTAATTTGAGTAGAAATAAATATTTTTAGACATAGACACGATTATTTTAACAGCACAGGCTAAATTTAAATGCGTTATTATGGAGCTGCGGTCATGTAGATGCTGCTGAGACGACGGCTGTATGTAAGAAAGACATCCTAAAACGTGTACATTGACAAACACAATATTTTGCTCCTTTTAACCTTTGAACCACGACATCTATTCACGAGCGAATTATTAAATCCATGTAGGGCCGCCTATCAAATTACGCACAGCGGTTTGAACTTTTACGCACGGTGTTTCAACCACTATTTTAGCCATATATTGTCCCACAGATCCACAATATGGAATTTGTTAAATTCAGCCACAATCTGTGAAATTAAATCGGCTATTTTGCAAAAAGTTTCGGTTTCCCTAAATGAGCAATGTACAGAAAAATATAAAAATTAGATAATGAAATACAAATTGTCTGTTTTATACCTAAGCGTTCTCATCCTTTTCTGTTCCTTTGCTGTATCTCATCCTCCTTCCTTGAGTTCTGTGGTTGTTTTTACATACAGGTAGATGTACTGGCATCAATTTGGGAGCGAATCACTTCTTATTATTGGACTTTTGGCGCCATCTCGTGGTTGTAGAGTTGCCTAATGCCTGTTGGACGTTTGTTTTCCTGTTACTGAAACAGTTACCTGAAATATATCGTCACTTTAATCACTGTTTGCTTACAAATCAGATTACGCATAACCATGCCATATAGGAAAATCAAACTTGCAATAAAAATAAAACCAGTACAGAAGTACAGGGTGTACAGGCTCTAATGTGAGTAGTAAGAGAAACTGTGAATTCATGACCACCTCTGTAAATACTGTAGTGTAGAGACAGGCTCAGGCTAACGCTGCTTTTTAGTGATTTTGGAGTGGATTACATTGCATTCATTGACACAGCTTATTATTCTAGCTAAAACAGCTCTACATGAAAATAACGAGTTAAATAAAAACACACTGTTATAAATAAATGTCTTTGTCAGTATGCGTTTGAATCATGTGTTGATTGCATTTCCTTTCAGTCTAAACACCAGTGTGTGCCACATTACCATCCATGTGCAGTCTACATGTGCTTGTAGAGTTCCTGCTGTCTCAAGTGTTTTCACAAAATGTGTGCTTTTAAATGGCTTTGTACTCATACTGCATTCTTTTGAATGGTAATAAATGAACAGCTGCTGCTGCTGCTGCTGATGATGATGATGATGGAAAGAAGCTACATGATGAGATGAGAAACCACAGACATGTTCACACATGGTGGACAGCAGTATGCAGTGTTGCTGTGTAATTCTGCCATCAGCAAGCAGCCGTCCATTTAACATTTATTATCTTTAACATGAAGGATCCACTGGCACACAGATGCCATGCACATGTGGCTAAATTTTGATGAACGGGATACTTATTGACATACTTGCATTGGCACTGCCGAAGAAAGCAATATGCTACAACTGGAGTAAGTTAATGCAACAGAGAAAAAAAAAGCCAAAGCAGCTGTAATATATTAAAAAAAATCTTAAAAAAAAAAAAATCTAGTATATTCAGTGTCAGCATCACTGAGCACACTGCTTTAAAGTCCATACAAGCTATTTTTTGTTTTCATTTCTTATGCCAAAAGGAACACATCATCCAATCAATATTCCAGAAGTAAATGGGAATGGGAATTACATTATTGTTTCATTAGTTGTTTTCATGTAGGCTAAACTGCATGTTTAAGGTATAGTTGACTGGTGGCAAAATGTGACAGTAGATTTTATCAGCCACGCGGGGGCGCCATAACTCTTCCAACATCAGAATACCGTTTACATAACCAGGTGATAACAGAGTTGGTCCAATATAGATCATACAAGCATCTGCAAATAACAGATTAACCCCAAACCTCATTTTATGACAGTGTGACTCTAGAGAGATTAAAGTATGTCTGGACTGAGCATTATCAGACAATTAAATGGACATGGGAGTCTTACACCTATTACATAAAAGGACAAAAATAGCACCTCTATCTGTAAAAGGTGTGCATTTACGAAAGACACTTGTAACTGGAGAGCAGTGGTGGACTCAGGCTGTCACAGGGTGAGCGTACAAAAGAAAGGGCGCCAGCATGCAACAAGTTTCTTTTTAGAATGTAGGGCAGCCAATATAACAATACATCATATTTTCTCACTTGAAAGGAAACCCCTAGAGGGCGCTACATCACGTTTTCTCCACTAAAAGTGCACCCATTACTACATAGCATCATATTTTATCAACTGGAAGAGCATCCTGAAGGGTACTGCATCATGTTTTCTCCACTGGAAGATCACCTTAGAAGACCCTGCATCATGTTTTTCCTACTAGAAGGGCAGCCATTAGTGCATTGCAGCATGTTTTTTCCCCATTGGAAGGGCAACCTAGAGGGCCCTACTTTGTGTTTTGTCCACGAGAAGGGTACCCATTGGTGCAGTGAAAAATGTTTTTCCTACTAGATGGGCACCCGTTAGAGCATTGCATCATGTTTTTTTTTAACATTGGAACGGCAACCTATGTTATGTCCACTAGAGGGACACCCACTGGTGCTGTGCAACATGTTTTTCTTACTGGAAGGGCACCTTGGATGGCCCTGCATCATGTTTTCCCCACTGGAAGGCAACCTAGAAGGCCCTACTTTGTGTTTTGTTCATGAGAAAGGCACCCACTGGTGCTGTGCAAATGTTTTTCCTACTGGAAGGGCACCTTGGATGGCCCTACATCAATTTTCTCCACTGGAGGGACACCCTGGAGGACACTATATCATATCATATCTGTTTTTGTTTTTAATAATAAATAGAAGGCCTGAGTAAAATGATAGACTTGTGTGTAATCACACATTATCTTTCAGGAAAAGTTCAACAGGTGCACCCATCACTTAAACTTGAGCTCATTCCCAGGTTGGTTAGTTTTGTAGGAGAAACAGAAACAGGAAGTGTCCGTGTGTGTGTATTTGTGTGTGTGTGTGTGTGTGTGTGTGTGTGTGTGTGTGTGTGTGTGTGTGTGTGCACTTGTAAAAGAAGGAGAGAGTGGGTCACTCATCCACAACAACAGCATCAGTGTATGTGTCCCGCATATAAATAGAAAAGACTTAGGGGCCTTTTGACAACCAAATCTCTCTCTCTCTCTCTCTCTCTCTCTCTCTCTCTCTCTCTCTCTCTCTTTCTCTCTCTTTTATTGGCATTACATTTATGTGTTGCCAAAGCACAATTACAATTTAAGACAGTGGGAATTGATGTGGGATGTGGGAAATGCAGAGTTTGATCGGTGATGAGACCAACTATATGTTGTAATGTTGGTTGTCCCTTAGGCCGTGACTAGTCCAGGGTGTATCAAAATTTTGGAGTTAACATCTAATTTTTTGTAAAAGAACTTTGTTCTGATATCTTCATATGTGCTACATTGTAGCCGGAAATGTTGCTCTTTCTCCACTTGTCTCTGTGGACAGAGCTGACACAGCCTGTTTTCTCTAGGCAGCCATGTCTGCCTGTGTCTGCCAGTCTCTATGGCCAGGCTGTGAACTATCTGTCACAGCATTCAGATAGTTTGCCATTGTGTACTGTCTTTTTCAGGCCAAATAGCATTGGAGTTTGTGTGGGGTTTTTGTGGTGGATGTCCAATAGTTTAGTGATAATTTCGTTGGGCTGGGTTGTGTAAGGGTTGTCCTCAGCACCAGCTGACTGTCTCAGTTCTATTTTTAATTGAATTAAAGAGGCTTCATTGGCATTACACTTGACATGTGTTGCCAAAGCACACTTACATTTATCAAAGACACCGAATGAAATTCACAGAAAATAGAGTGAATAACAATATTAGTTAATAGAACACAATAGACAAACAAGCAACTGACAATAGAAATGTTAACAACAGGGATAATACAGCCAATAATACACAGCCAATAGTCCATAAATAATACTATAAAAAAAAAGTAGAAGTAGATTTCATTGTGGTGGCAGGAAGTCACATATTGCAGCCTACATTGCACATTCTTTCTTTTCCCTCAGAATGAGGTTGCCTGACATCAGACAGAACTGTCATCTCGGTGGTGTGGGCGGATTCTTAGATCTGAAGCCAGGCAAAGCATGAGGGGTAATTCCTCCCTTTCTGTCAGAGTTTTGAATTCAGGGGTTCTTTTTTTTTTTAATTATGTAGAGACTTCCTCCGTAATACTTACGTAGTTTTGATATTCTGTTAGAAAGTATCTGTCTCTGCAGCTCCCTCATCACGATGACAGATCAGCCTGTCCTCTCTGTGCAGCCAGGTCTGCCTTTGTCTGCCCTTCTCTATATCCAGACTATAGACACTCAGTGTGTACACTGTGAGTGTCTTTCTTAGGTTCTTATCAGTTTCTGTGGTTAGAAGTCTACGGTATTTATTTAGGGCCAAACATGTTTGTAGTTTGTGTTGTTGTGAGCATGAAATATACTTATCTTTAGTCATAATTTGGTAGGTCTAATCTTCTGAGGGATAGTGTAACAGCTCTGAGGCTAGCTGGGGTTTATGTCTCTCTCTTACTGTGTGTGTGTTTATGTGCTTGTGAGAGAGAGATTGCAAATGATCTGTAAGGGGCGATAGAGAGACAGGTGTGCATCCCGGATACATTGCTCACCCCCTGTGGACTTCTATCATGCATCTGAGAACAACATAGTGGAAACTCCACAGGGATTGTGTCACTTCCGCAACATTGTAATCGTCGCTCTGCCAACTGTCCTGCCACTAATCTGCTGCGCCTATTGTTGCTGCTCAGCACTCACCGTCTCTCCTATTCTTGCGTAACAAAACTAGGTGGGTGTTTTCGCTGCAAGCCACAGGATTAACAGAGTGAGTGTAGAGGACTGAGGAACGAGAAGAGAACACAAGGGAGAAAGAACAGAAGAATATCTTAATGTTACTTAGCAGCATGTTAGAAAGGAAACCTCTTTGTAAGTAATTCTAAGAAAAAAGATGACTGGTATTTGTGACTCAAATTAGACTACAGATCTTAGTGTGTTCTCAGCCATTTGGACATTCTCCTCATTGGGATATATTCATGACGAAACTTTGTGGGCAGACGGGCAGTCTCCTCAGGACTTGGGCTTGTCGCTGACTCAATGAAACAACTTTAAGGACCACACTGGGGTTTTTGCATGTTATAACCCATGTTCTGCAAAACACATAGCCTATGTTTTACATCCCCACAGGTCATTTTCAAAAGCATGTCATCTGGACATTAAACTTAGGATTTATATGGATGTGTTTTGTACAGTCTTGGCAGCTACTGGGTTCAGTTCATGTCAGTATGGTGTAAAAACCAAATTATCACAGTGGACATGTGGTAATCTTTACTTGCTGTTTATTCGTGTCCAACAAAAAATATTTTCTGTTTTGCAGCCTAATAGCACTTCAGCATGATTTGGAGGGGGGGACTTGAATTCACTTGGCTGACGTTCACCTGTGCTGAAACTAGTGATGGGCAAAGCAGTTCTTTAGATGTTACTGAATCACTAGAATCAGTTCATTCAAAAGATTCATTCAAAAGATTTTTTCACAGAATCGTTCAGTGCAGAGGAGCCCTGACTGTGTACTGCGTAGTCCGACTCACTGAACTGATACATGGCTGAGCTGCTGCTGCGTCTGCCCGACACTGGTGAGTGTCATTATTGGCCAGCCTTTTAAGTTTGTTTATCTGGAACTAAGTCCGTTAAAACAAGGGGGAGGCTTGATTGTGTTCATGTGGCTTGACTCCTGGCTACATTAGCTGTTAACTTGGAGAAAACGGTCCCTATGAAAGTGTATCGCTGAGAAGAAATGATCTGAATCACTCAGGGATCGGGGTTACGTCGCTCACCGAGTGATTCGTCCACCGAGTGAATTGTCACATGGTAGGCAGTCCCTCCCTGCACCCTGGCTGCCTCGCGATTCGCGGAGATTCATTGTTCGCATGGACCGAATTGGCAGTTCCACTCCTGGCCTGCACGCTTGCTACTGAGCACAACTGACTTGAGAAATGAACAAATCAGTTCCAGAAGTGATTCAGTTCAGTATGTTCACTCAACAGATTTATTCATTTGAATGATTCGTTCGCGAACGACACAACACTAGCTGAAACAAAATCACTGTCAGTGTCGAATAAGAACCTATTGGAAATAAAGGGCAAACCTGTATGCTTCAGGGTCAGAGTTACTGCTAGCTTTTCTAAAAATTCATTTTTATTACATATACTCATAATTACGTTATATCCTGACAGGTATATATGAGTCATATATACAGGGCGAGAAAAGAATCAGGTCTCTCTGTCCCACAACGGCGCATCATTAGGACACAGGGTGAGGCAGTCAGTGGGATCTGTGTGGCTGTGAAGTGTTGCAGTCAGTGAGTCATAATTTCAGCAAGAGAGAGTGGTAACAAAGGCATGGCTAAATTAGAACAGCACACCTACGTGGTGCTGAAATAGATTTGTGAATAAGAGGGAGGAGGGAATGAGACGAGGGGAAAGGTGAAAGACTCAAAGAGGTAGGGGGTGGATAGACAAGAGAGGTAAAAGAACACAGAGAAGAACAAATTAGGCCAATGTCTTTTGTCCTTTTTGCAGAGACACCCACTTGTTTGGAGACAGACCCAGATTCTGTGCGCTAAAAGCAACATGGTTTAAAATCAACCTCCTGTCTGTATTTATTCATCCTCCATACTTCTGAAGATATGCTCAATAAACTAGTGACATCAAGGTGAAAACTTGGAGGAGACCTAGTTTCCCTGTCAAGACATTGTGACTTCATCTTTACTGGCAATGAGGCGTTTCATGGCTTTGTTTAGCATTGGATGAATAACACAAGTGTAACTTCTTTGGTATTTTTAACTTAATCTTTGTGAAAATAAAGCAAGCAAAAGTCAAGAATCACCCAACCTCCCTACTAAGAATACATGTAGTTAAGATGCCACTTAGCGTCAAACAACACAAGCTTTTCTAGAGCTGTTCATTCTTACAACACTATATATCCTACGGTTTCCATGCATGAGTTAAACCACTATTCAAATCCTCCATGTTTAATTCTATGAAAGCAATAACTGGGTGCAAAAATGATTTAAAAGCATCTCAAATGTGGCGAATATGAAAGGAAGAGGACAGGAAACAGGCAGAGGGTTGCTTCTGAAATGTTAATTTGGCAATTTAGATAATGGTCTGGGATTGGAGCCCCTCTATACTTCGGATTTTGGCTGTTACATAACACTAAATGGATGAATAATCATGTGGATTCATGCAGTGTGAAGTGATTCACTGTCAAATTAAGTGGAGAAAAATAACAATGAGCAGTGTGTGGGTGTGTGGTGAATGAAGGAATCAGTTTACTGTCATAGATTTATTACATATTGTATAACAACTTAAATCTAAATATAAAAAGTGTCATAGAAACACAGCATTATAGTTATATAAGATATACAGTAGCATGGCAGTAGATGACTCATGCCCCTAAGTGAGCTGAACTAGAAAGTAAATTAAGATTCTTCGGCTGAGTTTCTCTTCTGAACCTGACTTCACTGTGCCATGTAAAAGTGAAGAGCTGCTGCCTCTCACTGCAACTCAATGCTGGTGTAATCTAGTTAAAGAGATTAGCAGCAGGGTGGTTATATAGCAAGAGGACAGCAAAATAGAAGTAATCCCTATAGGGTGCTCGTTCAGTCGGTTTAGATTTGGCCTTTTTTCCACTTGGGTGAAGCTAATGAATACTAGGTCACAGGGAATCACTGAAGTAAATTCAGGATTGTATACATACTGATGACAAACTTAATTAAGATCACTAATGACCTGTTGATGGCAGCTTACTCTGGGCTTTTAACCCATACTCGTTCTTCTTGATCTCTGGTTCCATCTCACATTACATCCTTCAAAGCTTCCATTGGAATCATTAGCACCTCTTTGCCTGGTTTAGATCTTATCCCTCTGGCTGCACTCAGATTGTCCAACTTAAAAATCTCAGATCAGTCTTTTCTAGTTAGTGGTGTTCCTCAGGGCTTGTCTTGGCCCCCCTTCTACTTATTATTTACCCTCTACCTCTTGGCCATACTTTTAGGAAATTAGGCATTCAGTTACACTGCTACGTGGATGACACCCAGCTCTATACTTCCAATGTTCCACCCACTTCCCTTTTTGACTGCTTATTGGATATTAAATATTGGTTCTCATCCAACTTCTTCAGACTTAAAAGTGATAAAACTGAAGTTCTCCTCATACTAAATCTACTTTGGCTGCATAATTCTCTGACCACTGACAACTCCAAAATCCATTCTTCCCCTCAGCCCTCAGAATCTGGGTATTATCCCAGACAGTACCTCCTCTTTTGAGGCACACATCAATAATGTTTCTTGGTCCGCATACTTCCACCTACATAATATTAATCATCCTCCCCTGTCGCTCACACCAAACAGCACCGCCGTTCTCATTCACACGCACTTCTTTCCTCTCTGGTCCTTCTCTCAAGTGTCTTCAGTTCCAATTGGTCAAGAATTTAGCTGTACTCTTAGACCCTCTTCTGCAATCCAACTCACATCACCATATGCCCGCTGGACCACCATGGGTCCTGGAGCCTTCAGCCATATGGAACTCTCTCCCTCAAATATTCACAATATTGATTCCCTTAATTGAACCCTTTCCACCTTCAAATCCTATCTGAAAACACACCCTTTCAAGCTGGCATGTTTGGTCTGATCTAATGGTGACACACACACATTGAAGTTTGTGCTGATGATGTTTTGGTAACACTTTGTAATACAGCCCACGACTTACAGTGTAATTACCAGACACTTACCTCATTAGTATAATTATGATTGTTGTCCTTAATTTTATTGCTGACATTATTACTGATTACTCACAATTTCTTATTTCAGCATTTTATTGATTTCTTTAACTTTATGATCTATGATATAATGCTGCTTGTTTTTTAACGTTTTAACTTAATGTACAGTTAGGTCATTAGGCCAGTAATCTGTATATATTTTGTAAGATTTTAATGTGTGCATTTTTGTGTATTATAATTTTGATTTCTTTGAATATCTATATTCAGACCTTTTACTTAAGTAAAAGTAGCCATACCTACCATACCTACATGTAGAAATACAAGTAAAAACTTAAGTAAAAGTCCAAAACTTTTAATGTCAAAAAAAGTAAAGGTACTTTCTATGCTGAATGGACAATTTTACAATAATATATATTACATTACTGGATTATAATTACTGATGCATTAATGTGTTCATTACTTTAATGTTGCAGCTGGTAAAAGTGGAACAAATTTAAAATATTTTATATATTGCTCTGTGCCTTAACCTATAATAATAAATCATAATTTATTAGTTGATCTATACTTTACATTAACAACACAAATCTGCAAAGTAACTGGTAACTAAAGCTGACAAATAACTGCAATGGAATAAAATGTGGTTTAGTATAGTAGCATAAAAAATGGAAAAATGGAACTACTAACGTAAAGTACAAGTACCTCAAAATTGTTCTTAAGTACAGTACTAGGGAACTGCTAACAGCTTATAGACATCTGAAATGTAGCCTGGTACCTCAACATTTAATGTGGAAACAGATAACTTTCCTTCTTGTCCCCCCCATAGCTTTTCCAAGTGGTACAGAATTAATGTTGGTGCTGCTGTCCAAGAGACAACTGGATTGTCTCCATTTTTCTCAGAGCCTAGCAACTACCAAGAACTCAGGTCACACTGCAATTTGTTTTCCACTCTTTGCCATTTTCACCACTGGGGATAATAACTGTGGCAAACTTACAGTGATACTCTCTGGTGACTGGAGATAACTACTGACAGCTATAGAAAGAACAAGGTGGATGACAGAATTAAGTGAAAGTGAGGCTTATAGGGAACCAGTGTAAATGCTGATTTTGTCATTACTCTATAACCATTACAATGTGCAGTCAACATTCACTTCATGATAATACCTTATAGCTAAAAACATCTATTCCCAATTTAACATAGCTTTATAATACATCATGCTGCAAACATATCTATCAAGAACCTATTAATTACAACACGAAAGACAAAACAGATTGAGTTTATCACTCTTGTTTTTGGATTTCAGAGAGTTGTTTATATTTGCAAGTATTTTTGCACTGTTTTACACTATAGGAATAACTTATATGAATTTTCAAAATGGGCATACTTTCCCTTTAAGCCTTCCGATTCTAGTTCAAGGGAACGTGTGCTGCAAGACAGACTGTCCTAGAACACATTCAGACACAAGACCTTTAAGTGAGTCACTTCACAGCATTACTTAATAGAAAACAGAACACAGAATGCAAATGCAGTTCTTCAATATGACTGCAGCCTACACACACCGAGTGTGATAAACAATGTGATTATGGTGTATACACTTTCCTGGAAGTGAAAGTCTGACACTAATAATGCAGAGGATGAACAGTAACCCTTTTGCTACCGATGGCAAGATAAAGAGGACAAATCCAGGGAAAGGTAACTCAGAAAAGACAGAGCGGCTGGATGTGGAGGAGTCAGAGACATGCCTGCACTGACAGACACTCAAAAACACTGTGTGCATGTCTTCTATTGATAAACACAGTGTGTATGTGGTGTGCAGTGGTTCAGCCCACGCTCAGCCCCACACAGCTCACTTTGTCCAGCTCTCATTCACTTACCTACCCGTTACTATAGAGACACGGCAGAGAAGAATGCAGAAGGCAGGCTGGCAGACAGATATGCAGGAGACCTGGGCTGAATCTTAATAATAAAGAGAAGGCTCACAAAACTGCGCTGGGAGGCTGTTACATAACGCTGCTGCAGGATTCTGCCATGAAGTCATCCTGTAAATACTCTCGGAATAGGGAAAACAAAACTATTGCGAGAAAGCTATTTTGACCATTGTGACATGTTGTTTTCCACTGGTTCCCTCAACTGCTTGACCTCACAGGTCACGCAGGTGAATGTATAACAATTTAGGTCACATGGAAGTTAAACTACATGGATGCCATGCAACATTCAAAAACATATCAAGCAGATAAAGATTTTGAATTTCAAAGAGAAGCATGTATCTTATTCTCCTTATGCCAGGAGAACTTTTCCTATCAAGTGACATTATGTCATGTTTTGCACGAGTGTCATGTTAGTATGTATGTGAGTTGGACTTATCAAAAAATAACCCTTCCCTTAATAAGTCATCATACTGGTACAAAAAAATGTAAAACTGGAGGCTAAAAATCCATTCACATGCAACAATTTGCAGTCTAATTAGACTTTAAAGAGCTCAGTTAAGAGCAGCATTAAGGCTTAGTGTGGCTACAGTTTCACTTTCATTGGTCATTTTAAAATAATAATTGACCCTATTCTCTATCATCACCAGACTGACATTAGATGGCAGTAGATGAATGAACTGGAAACCTGTCTGTCTCTTTCCTCTCTATCCCTCTTTGTGTTCTCATCCACCTCCCTTTAGTTCAGTTTTCTGTACATTCTCCCTACCTTCGCTCCTGCCCCCTTTCTGTCATGGTTTTTGTGTTATTTTCTGTCCGCCTTTTCTTCATTTTTTTTCTCTGTAAATAGATACTGTATGTCCCTATAAGACAGACACAGATAGGGAGAGAGAGAGAGTCACAGACAGTTCTGAGACTGCAGCAGATTCTAACCAATCACATGAAGGAAGCCTCCAGCCCACGTGGCTTATTCATAAAAAAACAGGAGGAAACCCTTATCAATTCAGCTCCATTCTCTGATACTGCACATCAACAGTGTATCCATGCTTTAAACTAAGGAAGCGTCTTCATCTGTTTCGTTATAATGTAAATGCAACTCAAGTAAAGCCTGTTTTAAAATATTTCCTCGGGTTTGCATATTTTCTAAAAGCCACTATTAATAATAATGTGTGATAGTTTGAGACCAGACTGATGCATGCAGATTCCTCCTGACATATTTTTGTAATTCACCTCCTTATTGTTTGGTGTCTGTGTTCCCGTTTCAGTATGTGGCCCCATTTAGAATACCCAGGACACGCACACCAAAAATATCCTTTATATGTGTCAGCTTACTCTACTGCGCTCAGGCTGCAGCACAGGTATATCAACTGTAAGATATTCTGGGATGAAATGTAGCAGGTCATATATATACACTGTATAACTTCCATTTGGTTATATACCTATAAACCTATCAGGATATGAAACATCCAAAAAATTCTATCTTTGTGTCCGTATTTCTAAAAAACTTTTTTTTTTTTTTTTTATTGTTTTTTTGAGTTGTTGTTTCATAGCAACCTATGGAGTCTCTTGAGCTTCAGTCCTATGGTAGACTATGGTATCATCCCAGTAAGCATATTCGTCATGGACTTATTTCTATTGCATAACTGTGTCTCAAGGGTTCCCTGCAAATCAACGGATTAGTGGGTGGTGTGAGTGGATAAGAGGCTGTCCAAGATAATTACTGCTTCAGCAAACTGAAAGATTCAAGATACAAATGTGGATTACGTGCGGTGTACATGTAGTGAACTATGTGTGATTAGACGGGTAGTTAAACTATGTTCATATTTGCATAGTGATACAAGTTGCTTTTGCCATTTTTTGTGTAATTTACTACTGAAACTACGAACAATTGGGCCAAAATTGGGCCATAAAAGGGAATTAATGTTTTTTTTTTATTTTACCATTACTCCTCTACTGTAATTGAACCCCCTTTGACCACTATTAGTCACAGGTATTCCATTCATCCACTGCTTTTCATCTGCTTATCTGGGGCTGGGTAATGGGGGCAGCAGGCTGAGCGAAGTGCTTCAGACATCCCTCTCCACAGCAACACTTTCCAGCTCCTCCTGGGGGATTTTAACACGTTTCCAGGCCAGATGAGATATATAATCCTCTAGCATGTTCTGGGTCTCCTGCCAGTCATAAATATAGATTATTGCTATTTATTAACAAGAGATCAGAGATCAATTGAGTAATTCTGTTTGGTACAATACCCCCACCTGAACAGTTTCTGAAGCTAGGTGTCTGACTGATGGGACCAAAGCTGACATTCCTTGCACTCTCTCATGAATGGTTATTATTTTTGGTTTATGTATGACTTCTGAACAAGTTGCACTTTTTAAAAAAAAAAAAAAAAAAAAAAAACTCAGTTGAGGGGCATTATTTGCCTGCATGTGACTTTTTGCATTATATTTTGTTACAATTTAAGCTTCTTCCTCTTCTTCTTCTTCTTCTTCTTCTTCTTTCAACAAAGTAGTTTGAACTATTTTTAAGTAGTTTTAGTTAACCAAACAACATTTTCCCCTCAGGTAGCTTTTCTCTACTTCAACCTCTTCTAGTGTGACGTAATTAGTAGCCTGCAGAGCTATGCTGTCAGAGTAGCTCTCCAACACTGGCCACAAGTATTAAGTAAGTATATTGAGATATATATGGTAATAGTGCATTATCAACAAAACAATGCGAGAGAGGTGAGATCCTACAGAAGTTTGGATTTATTTCATCATGGCCACCATATTAAACAATTACTGAACTGACCTTTTATTAACATGTAGAGAGAGTGAATGCAACTGTGGTGCAACCACAGACAACACACACATCTAAATATCACTTTCCATATCTGACATATAGGAAAAAAAATAAAGAACTGTACAAAATATATAATTCACAGATGATCTTCATATAGAGTGAGACTTGGTGAACTGCAAACTTAATGGCAAACACTCCAGTGCCGGGCAGGAAACACTGGCACACGACCATTATGTTATACCACTGTGCAAAACATCAAGGGTTTGTTCACAGCTGTGCAAAAATAGCAGCATTGTACTCCACTTCCCAAGCAATGGGTTCACAACACAACATCACAATGGTTACTTAGAAGCATAACACTGAATAATAACTGTCAAGGTTACCCTATTAGCTTGGTTTTCAGAGTTGGAGTCAAATCACTTGTAGCTTATAGAAACGGCAATGAATTGTGCAAATGATAGTCACTTAATAATGAGACTTTCACATTCATTATCTACATTATGAAGAATAAACAGCCCTCCTGAATTGACTACACTGAAAGTGAACTGAATCCAGCAAACCAAGGCCCACATTTACAGAGCAGGGCAGGAATACCATTTAACCATTATGCCACGCTCTATTTGTTTCTGCTATACTTGAACTACATTGTATACAGTCACATTCAAAAAACAGGCAGATAAAAATAAAACAAACAGCAAATCTAAACTGTGGGATATTTACATGTAAACCACGTAGTTTCAGGCCAAGAGTAGCTTCATAGTTGGCACATATGAGATTTAAAAACCAAATCTCTTGAAAAACTGTACATTCCATTCAGTCTTAGTTATGCTGGCATCTGCAGTGTACTGGACAGCAATACACAACAGAGGCCCTGGGCTGATCATCTTGCTGTGTGGCCACCTACAGGCCCATTTAGTGCAGTTTATCACGTTCCTGGGTGCAGATACTCTCTTCTCTGTTTATACATTCCTATCTCCTACGCTCATATGCAACCTGATCCAACTGCTCACGTACAAGTACAATACAAAACAGGTTTAATTCAAAGTGGTGGTTTATATGAAGAAATCAGTGGTGTTGAAGCTGAAAACAGGTATGAAGATAGCCATACACAGCATGATGCTTCTCTGCAGTATGGACACTAGTTTTTCTCTGTCACCCACAGAGCAATATCTACAGTTATATGTGTTGCCCCCTTCACATGCTCCTGTTATCTGTTGCATGTCTAACAGCTTACCTATCAGCTGGTGGGGAATCTAAAAAAGCACAATATACTGTACACCTCTACTTACAAGGCTTAGGCTTATGTGCTGAAAGTGTACCAGGCTGATTCTGGTCCTCCTTAAGCCACGCATGGCTCTGTTGTGGCGAGTTGACTGTAAATAGCAGGGAGCGGGGGTAGAAATGGCTGCACAGGTCAGCACCTCGGACAGCTCCGCCTCTCGACTTTCTTACAAACACAGATCTATTCTGGTCCCTGGAACCTGCGCCTCACTGCGACATCCACTCACTTACCCGGAAAGTAGGCTAATCATGAATGAAATAGGGATTTGAGCGTCACTTACAGGGTGTGAGATCTCTACCACGGAGTCAACCCCCGCGTCACTCAAGGGGGACAAGACAAAAGAGGACAATATTATCATTGGCATGCATTTATGAAATCTCCTACACTGTAGCCTAAACACCATACCGAAGTTGTGTAACATCATTAGAGAGAGATATTCAGCCCAGACGTGAGAAGCCTTCAACGATGGCCTTTTACATTCAAAACCACCTCTGTGTGATTCTGCAAAACACATTCATCTTTTTTAAAAAAACAAACAAGTGTCTTGTTTGTCTGTCAGCGGTCCAGGTTTGTCTCGCCTGTGTCTCGTTGGTTTTTGAGGTCCTGGAAGACCTCGGTGAAAAAGTGCGGGTCTGCATTCAGCTGCAGCATTTTGGCACTCAGCCTGTTGATGATCCGGAGCGACGTCTCCCAGAACACGTCCTTGTTCGCGTCGATCATGAACGGCTTGAGCGGGTAGGAGATCTCGTTGCCCATGTAGGAGTAGGCGAGGTAGAGGCAAGTCTGAAAGGTGCCCTGCAGCTCGGCCGGGCTGCTGATGCTGTCCTCTATCGTGTCCTCGCACAGCAGGTACACGAACACCACGTTGGCCGGCGTGATGAAGCCTTGGTCCTGCCAGCCCTGGAGCAAAAGAGTCCGATCGATGTTGCGGAACCAGAGGATCACCTCTCCGCTGTTCAGCTCCTTCAGTTTAAAACACCTGCGGCACATGAAGTCCCCCAAACAGCGCAGCAGCTCCCCGGTGGAAGCTTGAATAACTATCCGCCTGGGTGACACCAGAGACAGGCTGCTGGGCTGCTTCTGGACCGTGGAAAGCCTCCCGTTTTGGACGACAGCATCGTTGTTCTGCGTGGGCACCGTGGGCACCGGGACCGGGATCGGCGCTTTGGGTTTCTTCTCCTCGGTTTGGTGCGTCTTCCTGATGTTTTCGCTGTTGAGCTGCGCCACCTGGCTGGATGGGAGCTCGCGGGCGGGCATCGGGTTCGGGGTTACTTTTTTGGCACTCTTCTTGGCCGAATTGGCCACCAGCTTCTTCCAGGACAGAGAGACGAACATCGAGTGCCGCTTGAGGCTCTTGTCGTTTTTGAGCCCATCTCCTGCGACCTCAGAGTCCATAATCGATGCCTTCTTGCTCGCCGGGGATATAGACAGGACGGTACCCATGTCTGCAAAGGAGAGAGCCGCGGTGCTATGGATGCTGCTGCAACTTCAACGCAGTCTTCTGCAGGGTGAGAGGCGGATGGAGAACAGTCACGACAACGATCGAAACTCCATTTACGCGTTTATTTGCTCCGTGTGATGGCTGCTGGGATGGGAGGCAGGGTGCGAGGAGGCTGCTGGTGTTTTTGTCAGAGTCAGCTTGTATTCCAACAGATGCTCTGTCCGCTCCTCGGCAGGGACACGCTGCGACACAATCCTATGGCTGAAGCATAAACGAAGATTAGTAGCCCCTGCGTTAAGTCATTGGTTTAAACGAACCAGCAAGTGCAGCCTGTGACTGACAGCCGAGCCAGCCAATGAGAGAGCCAATCAATGATCCAATCACTCAGGGTGTTGTTTTTAGCTCGAGCTGCCTTTGATAGCCTATATGCAGTTAAGACGCACTATTCTGGTCACATTAGTGCAGGTTGGAAAATCAGTGCTGTCTATAAATCAGTCCCTTTTTACTGCAGTCTTGTCAGCAGTCAGAAAAGTAGGTCCATACACTGATAAGCAAATGGTGAATGATGTGGTGTATAGGCATATTCACAAGCATAAACAACACATTATCAACCTTAAAGGGATAGTTATTATTTTTCTGAAGTGGAGTTGTATGTGGCACTTATCCATAGACAGTATAAGATGTCAGTCTTCACACCCCCAGTTTGAAGAAGCAGGCTGTAACCCAGAAGCTAAGCAATCTACTGCTATAGATGGGTCAGCAGTAAAACCTCCCATTTAAAAAATCGATATCAGTATATTGACAGTATTTTCACTGCTCTACCTTAATGTCAAGACAGTGATTTCCAATTGGAGAATGAAGCCGATAGCCCTCTCCAAAGCCAGACTCCATTGAGAAAAACAGTGATTTAATATTGTTGATCACAGGAGCTGCTGGCCTGCCACTGCCTCCATCAGTGATTTTGTTTGTGATGTTGTGTAACCCTGGTGTTTTAAAGGTTTAATTCGGATTCACCAAAGTCACACAATAGCACAAACTAACTATCTGATCAAAGCAGCAGTAAACCAGCAGCTCCTGTGTTCAGTGAGCTAAAATGACTGTTTTTCTCAGTGGAGTCTGGTGGCTTTGATGAGAACATAGATGGGGAACTAAAGCCATTAGAGGCTTCCCCATTGAAACAGGCTGTCTGATGGAAAGTTTAAGTGGTGGAAATACTCTTGATGAAGTATACACTCACACTTATTTTTGATTCTTTTAGGTGGGATTTTTTTAAGGTGGCCAAAATACATTTTGTTGTTGACCCCTCCACAGTTAGCTTTTGCATCAGACTCCATCCTGCTTCTCCAAACTGGGTGCGTGCCGACTGACATCTACTGTATGTAATACACTGATAATGGATAAATACTCAATACAACAAAAATCTGAATCATCCCTTTAAGTTGGTATCGCCATGGGTGGATTATAAGACAGTGGGCCCCTGGGCACAGATATGCAAAAGGCCCTACAACCAAGAAGACCAAGAAGCAAGACACATAGACATAGCCTCTTCGTGTTGTCACGCATCTGTCTGTGATTTTGTATTTGTTTGTTGTAAACTTGAGAGAGGTCCTTGTGTGTCTCACTGTGGTAGTTTTGTGTCTCTTTGTTGTTGTTTTCTCCCTTTTCTGGTTATTTTGTGTCTTTATGCAGTTCCTGTTCATCTCTTTGTAGTCATTTTTGAGTATCTTCCTGGTCAGTATGTATTCATGTGAGTGACATTTTGCAGATGTAGGTTAGGAGGGCCCTTACACTTTTGGTTCCTGGGTCTGAACCTGATAGGCCCTAGTACCACTGGCCAGTGTGCTCCCAATAAAGACATGTTGATTAGTCACAAATATGTGAAAATCACAGTCATCCTGCTGACATTTCACATATTTTCACACATCAAAATCAAGCTCATAAGCAGAAAACAATATTTCTAACTTTATGCAGTATTAAGGTTTTTTGCTGCCTTTTTACCTTTGGGTATCGCTAACCAATATGGTGGCCCTTGATCAGACTAAATTTCTCCATCACCGAGTTTGTTCAACAAGAGTTGCTAAACTGGTTTTTAACTTATTTGAAATCACATAAACATTATTTCCCCCTAAGGTTCACAAAAGAATGTTCTCTGTAGAGATGCTGGAAATAAATCTGCACAGTGTTTGTGCCAGCTCTGGGCAAACTAAGCTTGAAATTTGAACTATGCATAGTACGCTTGATGCCAGGCTCTGAGATCATTTTCCAGAGAAACATCATCACTGGCACTTACTTTACTTGAAATAATGGAATGACCACTTGCTTGCTGCAGCAGTGATTCAGTGTTGTACTCCACAGTTTTAATCCTACAGTACACCCAGTGACTGTAGCGTTGCACGTATGTCTCAGGAAACTCAATGGGAGATCCAATTACCCTGAGCAGAACTGGCACCCCTCCACTAAGTTACATGACTGCTGCCTGATCTTTCCGTTCAGCTTGGAGTGGAAACAGATACAAATAGCACTGCAAGTCTATGGAATCATCTGAATGGGCTTTGCCATTCCACTGAATTGTGAAGGATTATGTGGTAAATACCTGTGAATACTTGTATGCTAATGACATTCCACTAACTTGTTCTATATCGCACCTCATTGATATATTATGTATGTAAATATTGAATCTGCATTTTCTTACATTTTGAGATATCCTATTGCTGTAACGGTCCATTTATTAGCTGAATTCCACCTGGGATGCATGTTTTAGAAATACGGGAAGACATTAGAGAGATAGCTATATATCTTTTCTTTTCTGTCTTATTATTTCTCCCAATCCCATGAGTGGTTTCTACCGTTTGACTGAACTTCTGTCATCCTCCACTTGTATCTGATGTCTTGTCAGATTGGATAGTGGATAGTGAGAAACTGTATTTCCCAAGGGATGCAGTGCAGTCGATAAGAGTGTGAATGTATTGAGTCCAGCACAGTACAACTAACATATAGGTGATGTGAAATAAAATCCTGCTGCTATTAATTTACAAAGTTTTGTTAAAATGGATGAAAGGATCCAATGAGCTGTCCAAAGCTCTTGCTGAAAAAAAAATTACATTTCATCATATGTTATGAAGATGTTTCTCTTTGTTTAGTGTAATGTAAAAGACGTAGGAGCAGATAGTCTATTACATCTGTTGGGAATTGTTTTTGCTCTACTTTTCAAGTAACACAAACTAAAAACAAATCAAATAATTGCATATTTCTCAATTTTCCATACACTTATCATTTCATCATCACAAGTCATCTCTTTTGCCACAACAAACACCCTCAGCATAATCTAATCATCATCAACGCCCTCTTAATCCCAATGATAATTAACTTGATACAGTCCTGACAATCACCATCTATAAGATGTCAGAAACACCTGTTAAAATACTCTACTAATGCCACTGTAACAAGATTAAAGACCCAGAGTAGGAAGGTAATTTAACCCAAACTTTGCAAATTAAGATGAAAGACAATAATGTTCCAAAAGTGTGAAGTGCTGCTCATTTCACACGAACTCGTTTGATCATGCCAACGTTTGATCCAACACAACATAAATCAGTTGGTGATCAAAAGGAAGTCTTTCATCACAAATCAAACAAAAACCAACAGGATGTTACAGAGGAATAATCTCAGTGTATTAGACATGACGCATTAAGCTTTGCTGGCTCCATTATATATCAGTGTTTACTGTAGGTACCAGGGGAAAAAGAAAAGAATCATAAGGTTGGGGGGTGAGGGAGTGAGAAAAGGGAGCACTTGGTAGAGTCACTGGAAGTTGAATGCTAATGGTTTGCTTTCTGTGTCAGAGTTTTATTCTTCCTTTAAAAACAACAAAAAAAAAAAAAATCAATTAATATTAATTAAATTAATTAATTAAATATATGTTTTGAATACAAAATTAATGGATGCCAAGTACATAGAATGTACAGTCTAACCTGGCAGATTAAGCTGTAAACACTGACTCATTATCACCTATTAGAGCAAATGTCTTAACAAACAATTGCCCATTTACTCATTCAGCAGACAGAGTGCAACTTTAACATTTAATTGGAGTTTTGTTTTTGACTAACTGAGTAATTTAAGTCCAATATTTACTCTACTTTTAGCTGTGGTTTTGGTTCCCACCAACCGTTAAGAGAGATATCTGGTTCTTACGCTGTTAAATGCTTCATTGTGTTCATCAGCTTGTTGTTTTGCTATTTGGTGCTGGGCAGATTTAGTAATGTATAATGGGTTTATCTGAGCTTTCTGATGTTTGCTTTGATTGGAACAGGTATACTTATGAAAGCAAAATTTGTGGGTCAGAAAAATGAACGATCCAAAATAGGATTGATGGGAGCCGTCAAGTTGGGGAACGAATCACATGCTAGACATATGGTCCATGATTTATGTTAAAAAAAGAAAAGAAATCTAAAAGAAATCCTAACTAAAGTGCTACTAAATTGATATTAAAACATGTAAGCATAACATTTTCTCTCAGTATTTTTTATCATCAATAGTGGCCATGTATTTTGTCATGTAAGGAAAAGGGCACAATACACAATGTATGTTCATCTAATGCCACAGATATTTGTTGCTAGATGATTGGTTGCCTGATAAAGATCTAGAGCAAATTCATAGGGAAAAAAATTTGTTTTAAAAGTTAACACAGTTCACAGCTGATTTGAGTTTCTACCAGCTGTCTCCAAAGTAAGCTGTAGAAATTATGGGATTTTGGGGACACTGTTGGGCATTACAACAAAATTGACCATGTATCATAGAAAATAATGATCCAACAAGCACAGCAATAAGTGTGTGAAAGTTACAACTGTAAATGTGGGGTATTTACAGAGGAGAACCTGTATATTGTGAACATATAAGCGCACACTGGGGTGGAATTAAACATTTTTTAAAACTAATTGTGCAAGACAGTTACATTGCTGAGATCATTATTTAGGGAAGTTCAATTACATCAGATATTTGAACTGCTTTTTGACACATTTTTGCTCAAGATACAGAGGAGGAATGAGAGTATCAGGAGACAGTAATGAGAGGTAAGAGGTGAAAGGCTCATGTACTGTACAGTAATAGAAAAGCCAGAGGCTGGAAGAGGAGGACAGAAGCACTTGGGTTTAAAAATAACCTGTGCAAGGGAAGACACAACAACACTATCTCCACCAAGGTGTTGTTGTTTTCTGGTCCAGATGTTCACTCAGATTATTCATGTCAGGATGGAGAGATCACCTGATGTGTAAGTCAAGCAGACGTATACGGAACACCAAGTGCTGTCAACACATCCAAAATATATGAATTTAGTCATTTCTGTACTTCATGAATGTCACCCTGATGTTAAAAAGAGCATAAACAACTTCTGAAAAACTCACTGTCTGAACTGTAAATCTCAGGACATTTGGTCAGTCAGAATATAAACTGCATATTTTAAAGTTATCAGTTGCAACACTTTGCCTTGTTTTCATCTTCTCCTCTCTAACACACTGCGCCATCCTTATACTTTTCCATCCTCATGTGTGTCTAATCTGGGATGATTTATTCATATTCCATCAGTATCAAACTCAACATCTTTGCTCATATAGACTTGGTTATCAAAGTCTTCTGCTGACCAAGCTGACAGGAAAAAAAGCAAAACATCATCAAAAATTTCAGCTGCTGTGTGCATATTCTGTATTATGTAAAATGTACTTACAGGGAAAACATTCAGAAAGTTCTGTCTCTCCATTTCCTGTGGCAAGTTTGCCTCCTGGTGGTGTTATAGTGCAAGTGTAGCAACTGCAACAACTTCTATGGTCTTCTGCATTACCCATATTCAACTCAAGTCTTGTTATCTAGTTATGTAAAGACCTTTGTGACAAAGGGTGTTATTATAGTTTATTGAGGGAACTAGGGTACCCATAACACCAGATTGATAGGCTTAAGAAATTTTGTTTTATATTTTTTTGAAGCTTCCATTTTGGATCCTCAAAACAGTTAGAAATTAAAGTGATGCAAATATTTATTTACCCATTTTATTTTCCATTTATTATTTTACTTTTAATTTTATTTGTTAAGAAGGTAACACTTTATGTCCACCACACTTGTACTCTAAGTGTTTGCAAAAGCTGTAGAAGGTGTAAAGGTGATTTTCAAAGGTGGTTGATGACAATTTGATTAAAACATTTTTTTAACACATTCAGTACTTGCAGTCAAATTAAATCCTGTAAAGCAGACTATTTCAGAAGTTCTGGAAGCAGAGACATGTCTTTTCAAACAGCCAACAATTCTGAAACACTCCCAAACATGGACCGTATGCTCCTAATCTTGAAGTTTGGGATGGACATGCCACAAGTTGACCACTGGAGGGCAGTCCCATCCAGCTACACATCAATCCAGAACGTGAGTGGAAATATTTGTCAGGCTTGTTGGTGACACTTCCTGTCAGCAGGCGTCTTCACCACCTCATCCTAACATTTAATTAGTTCTAGTGAAACTGTGGGTTGACATATCAGGCAGAGTGACTGAGGAGAGGAGGAGTGAAGGTTTCTGAGACCTCTGACTAATATTAGCTTTAGTGACAGAATTCTCCCGTCAACTAGCTCAGGGTGTGCCAGCAGGACAGTGGGAGTGAACAGGGAGAAGATACAGCAATGCTTAAACTCCTGGGTGTTTTATTGATGTGAACATGCTTGTGAAATACAACAGAGATTTGGATTATTATTTTGTGTACCGCCATGTTTTTGTTCACATACCTATAACACTGTAAGAATAAAATATATTCCTATTGCATAAGCAGCATAACTGTTAATTCATCCATAGTGCTATTTCCTTAATAAAACTCCTTTACAATATGAATACAACAGCATTTTACTATAATTTATATACTGAGATGATGTTTACAGCCCAGTAAGCATAATGCATATAAGCAAAGCATACATATACTTTTACAAAAATAAATGGTAATTGATAAGGAAAGCTTGATTATTTAAGTTCACACACATCCACCTTCTTCTTCTTATGAAAGGTGGCCGAAAGCAAAAGTTTTGTTATGAAAGGCTTTAAGTTAAATACGTAATTAACAATCTTTCTTGACTGTGCCTTTTGAAAGCATTCAGAAGAGAATCTGCCCCGGTGCATATGTGTGTGTGTGTGTGTGTGTGTGTGTGTGTGTGTGTGTGTGTGTGTGTGTGTGTGTATGAGTGTGTGTGTGTGTGTGTGTATGAGTGTGTGTGTGTGTGTGTGTGTGTGTGTGTGTGTGTGTGTGTGTGTGTGTGTGTGTGTGTGTGTGTGTGTGTGTGTGTGTGTGTGTGTGTGTGTGTGTGTGTGTGATGCAGATCAAACGGCACTAAAGGGATTGGGTGTCGTGTCTTATCGCAGACATGTCTGTCAAGGCCGGTGGGAGGGATTAGCATGGCCGACACAGGCAGGTGGAGACAAAATGCAATCGAGAGAGGGGCAGAGTGAGAGAGGGGCAGGTGGGATCATACAAACTGAGACACACAGAGACAGAAAGACAGACAGACACACACACACACACACACACACACACACACACACACACACACACACACACACACTCATACACACAAACAGGTGGGCCACTGTGAATGTCACAGACTTGGAAAAGAACTGCCTCTCCTCCCCTCGTCTGCAGCTGCATGGCCATGAAGTTGCTCATACACACACACACACACACACACACACACACACACACACACACACACACACACACACACACACACACACACACACACACACACACACACACCATTACCAGATATTCACATTTTTCCCATCCATGAAAGCAACATTGTCAACACCACTGAATGGGGCAGTTCATATATCAAGAAGAGTCGTCCGCTCATTGAGAAATATGCAACTTTACAGCTGCGTCAAGCTGCTTACACTAAAATACACTTAGAATTGAGAAGATACATTTGTGCATGCTTACTTCCCCCCTGTGATGACTGTTATTCAGATCTGCTGCCATTAAAAATGTCACAGAATTGACAGAAGCACAGTGATGGAGAGTAACTACATTAACTGCATTACTGTAGCTGGGTACTAATGTTAATAATGGGTTTTTGTACCAGAAGCCAAGAATGGTTGTACTTGTAATTTTTTGTTTGGTTGTTTTGTCTTGAGATCACAAGATCGTTTTGTTTTCCTAAGATGACAAAGCTTGTTTTCTCTTGATAATGGGTTAATTGATGTCAGTACTTGAGAAAACTAAAGGCAGACCTCTTGAGATAATGACATAATTTATCACAAGAAAACAACTTGTTACCTCAAAATCACGGAGAACTCCACAATGAGTGTCTGGTTGATTAATTTCAGTCAGGCTAATCTTCTCCTTAGATAATCTGAATGTTTTCTCTTGAAAGACGAAGTGTAATTTCTGCCTATGTTAGACGTTGATTGAAGTACAGTCTGATGCCTTGATTAATAATGGCTACTCCTTGATCTGACATGTTCAGCTTAAATCAGTTACTACACTCGTCAAGACCCTATCTCTGCATGCTGGCACTTCTGGTCTCTGATAAACATCAAAAGTAGCCAAATTAGTGGTTATGACCTTTCTGTGATTATTTCGTTATCTTGAGATAACAAAATACAACAACCTTTTCTTGTCTTGTGATAACAGGTTGATTATCTCGTTATCTCAAGACATCAAAATGACTGACGTAGTCTCAAGATAACACCATTAAAACAATAATAATCACAAGCACGGCAGATCTCGGCTTCCATATCTGAGAACTACTATTCTCTGCAACTTTATGCTTCTCCTCCACTATACTAACAGGGCATTACTGAGACTTCAACTCCACTACTGTCATCAGCTATAGTTGCAAGTTGCTTTTCAGATTTAATAGATGAAACATATGATGATCTTACAAAATTATAACATGAATATATAGTACAACAATATCACATGCTACATAGATGCTTCATTTTTTTTTCTGTTATATATGTTTTCATTCTTACGTAGTTAAATTAAAGACATATCCCAATTTCAGATATCTGTCCTTTAGTGCACAACTGGATATATTAAGAAGTAGTCCATTAAAACAAATGATGGACACCAGCTTTGAAGCAGGAGATGACAAAGCTAATGTGGCCACCCCGTTCAGGCACATGTAACACGTAATAACACAAAAGCAGCATCTGGTGTTAAACAACCCCACCTGCTGCTTCCTATTGAATCATGTAACAAAAGACAAAAACAGCGATATCAAAACAAGGCTTTAATGCAGCACCAATTCAATCAGACACAGCCAGGTGATCAAAGGCTAAGATCTCTCTCTCTCTCTCTCTCTCTCTCTCTCTCTCTCTCTCTCTCTCACACACACACACACACACACACACACACACACACACACACACACACACACACACACGCGGTTATGGGTGGATGTAGGTTTGTCCTCTCACACAAAACCAGCCTGCAGTTCTGTCCTGTACTGTTGTGGCTCACTGCTATAATTAGAACAAGGGGATGATAAGCATTCAAACGCTTTGATGCTCTTATCTGGTGCAGCCAAAAGGCGGATGGTGACGAGCACAGACACAGTCTCCATCTCCCGCTCATGCACAAACATGAACACACACACACACACACACACACACACACTGCTCATCTGGATGTAATCTTAAAATACAACAATATTTACTGTGCAGTGTTTCGCTGACGATGTGGTCTTTAATGATCAGATAGAGCCATTGTTAAAAAAAACATCACATAATACTAGAACTGAACCATATAATAGGTTTGTTTCTGATACCAATACACAATGTTCTTATTAGGAGTTCCCACTTACTGAGACATTTTTAAGTGTTTTTCAATCAGAGAGATTGTTACCGAAATATCACAGAATTAAGCCCAAGGCCAGCCCGAGGCCACTGAATGTTCTGTTCTGTTCCTTGGACAAAATACAGCATGTGAGTAGCTTCATGGTGATTATGTATTATAACAAAGTCTGACGGACACTCTAGTGGTTCCATCTTGACAAAGCCATGTTGTGGCAAACCCACAGTACTTTAAATTCAAGGTGAGATCCAAAGTTTCCAGAGATGTGCAACTCTCTGGAAAATGTGTTTTAACTTGTGTACAATTGTAAGGTGCCAAATGAGAGTTCTGATGCAAACCCATTTAGTGCACATTCACGTTAGCCCGAGAGTTCATGAAGTGCAGATGTTCTGATCCGTGCAGCTGGGATGACATTACCCTTCATACCCACCAGGGTGCGCCCTTGTCCGGATGTTAAGCAATATGTTCTTTTTTAGCAGGATAATCAGCCTTGTGAGTGTGTGTATTAATATTTGTGGTGCGTGTGTGTATGCGTGCATGTGCGCACCTGTGCACTTAAGTGTTTGCATGTACGTTCATTCATAGGTGGGGCTGATCCTCTGTGCTAAGTCCTCACTAGACAAAACCCACACTTCATGAAAGTACCTAAGATAGTACCATGACAGACACACATCCACACCCCCTTACTTTTGCCTGCTCATAAACACACACACACACACACACACACACTTTTTGTTCATCGTCAACCCCTGCCTTTGTTGGCATGCTGTCTAGTCCCACCAGCCCCTCTTTGTTCTTCCAAAATAAACCCTCTCCTCCCCTTCCCCTCTCATCCTCTCGTCTCTGTCTGGCAGACCATGTCACACTTAGTTCTCCAGACAAAGACGACACAAAAGATTATATTACTGAAGAGAATGATTGAAAATAACAACAACTACAAGTGGTACAATCTTTTAATTGTCTTCACAGAAGCAGTCTAAATTCCAGTATTTCTGGCAGGGAGCCCCTCAATTGATTTAGACATGTTTAAATATATATATACACATATATGTTAGTTTTTCTAGTATGATCCATCCACAATACTGTACAGTGAATTGCAATGGTGCATTATTTTTTTGCCCCCAAGCTATCAGATCTTTGAATACTCTCCAATTGCTACCCACCATCTCCCCTCCAACACCATGGGATGATACATATGCAAACAAATGCACCAGCGCTTTAAATCTGCACTACCTGTTATCTTCACTACTTTGCACATATAAATGCATCAACACTTTGTTACATGGCTTTATTTTTTAAAATGTTTTACATGTGTCTTATATTTCACCCTCATCTGTGGAGAATATTATTTTGCTCCCATATAAACATTTTGAGATGATGCCACACACCTTGCCTCAAAAAGTGGTGATCAGTCTTCATCCACGCTGTATTTATGCTTTAGGTAATTTCGTCCTAAAACAAGATGAACCCTTTCCACTCATACCCTCATTTCCCTCTAGCTGAAGACAGTATAGCTGCTAAGGTTCACACGCTGGTTCAGATCCAATCTGTCTCACAGTTGGGAGGGACTGCAGTGCTGTTTACACAGTCGGGAGATTCCTGCTCCATAGGACCAGAGTGTCGAGGCTTTGATGCTCAATAGGAGCTACTGAAAGAGAGCAGGAGGAGGACGGAGAGAGCTGGGGTTGGAAAGAGACAGAGATTGAAGTGATGATGACCTTCTTAGAGTAACCCTGGATTGCTCCTCTTGGAAGGTTCACAAAATATGGGTAACAGATGTTTTATGTTTTTTGTCTGTGGGCTTATCATGCCCACAGGGCAGAGGCACTGTGATCTGTCCTGGTTTCTGTGAATTTATAAATTCAAAATAAAACTATCGGTTCTGCTTTTTATTTATTTGAGTAAATCTCATTCACTTGGATTTTATTGTACTTCAAACATTCATTAAGAGCTCACCACCACACAGAGTAAAACATTTGCAAGTTGCAGGTGCGAGTGCAACTTACAAACTTAAAAAAAAAAAGTCACTAGCTCTTCCGTTGTACACTGTCAAAGAAAATACTCTTTAGTAATATTCATTCTAATGGCAACAAAACACGACTGCCCTGTGAGCTGCAATGCAAATAGACCCTTTTCAGCCCCCCTCTAGCCTCTGGCTGTTGTATTTTCCTCTGAGCCAGAGATCAGGGAGAGCTCCATAGTTCTGCGGCTGCTGGCCAGCTGGCTGATACATTTCTATCAACTGGTGGCTATCTAACTTCCCCTCCCCCCCACATCCTCCTCCCCCTTTTTCTCTCTCCATCCCACCATCACATCAGCACAGAAAACACACTTTGATAAGCAGTGGAAGAATGAAGAATGAAGAGTAATTACTCAAGTAAAGTGCAAATACTTGAGAATTATTACTTGAGCATTCAGTAAATGCATTTTTCTCACCAAAACGCAAGTTTGCCACAAGATTTGGTTTTGTACATGTGAGGAAGACCCTTAAATGCCAGACATTATTTTGTAAAAACAGACTGTTTTTCTGTCCAAAAGTCAAATATTATTCTTGTCTTAGCCAACAGCAGAGGGCAGCATTGCATCCCACATTTCCCTCTTTCCTCCGTCTTTGTGTCTTTCTCTTTCTCCCGCTCTTAAAGCTGGAACACATGACATCAACCCCTACATTCTCCCATGTGAATTACCAGAGTCCTCACCCAGGGGTAAGGAGTCATCCAAGGAAAACAAACCAAAGCAACCAAAAGGCTCTATTACTGGAATGTGGGTTTGTTACACCCACAGTGATCTACCATCTCTTCAACAGGTGCTGAAAATATGTGGAGGACAGTTTTCATTAGTTTGATTGTATTCAAACAATCTTTGATGTAGCTTTTTGAGTGTTTATTTTAAATTGGTTTTCAGCACAAATATAAACCTGGGAAGGAAAAAGTAAACACGAGTATCTCAGCTCATAAAGCTGCTGTGTGGTTAAGTATTTGGCCTACTTAAATGTCCCTTTTCAAGGCACTAACTGGCTGCAAGCTCCTGATATACAGCGCTGTGGATGGCCCTGACCCATGACCCCTTCTGTGCAGCAGGCGGGCAAACAAGCTGCTAACACCAGCATTCATTTTAACATTAATAGTTACTCATATCAAATATCAAAGACATCTGACACAAGCTATGTTCACCAAACTACAGCCGGAAATCATTTGCTCCAATCACGCTTGATTTGTTGTTTTTGTGCAGTAGCATCGCATATCACACAGTAGGCAGCAACACGGCCTAGCTTAGCAGACAGATCATACGGCTACTGCTAATGTGGATCCTGTTATTGCAAGGGCACCCAGAGGAGCATTTTAGCCCCACAGCGGGCCTCCCTCGCTGGGCTGCTATCGTCCCACATCAGCCCCGGGCTTCTTGATGTGGTTTGGGAGGACATGACGGGGCCGAGCGGGGCCCAAAGTGATCAGTCGCGCAGTAACATCTGAAACCCATTTCCCCACAATTAAAGAGAGAGAGAAACTATCAGGACCAAACATCGCCCCGTTTCCACGGCATCGAGTCAAACATTTGCATGTGTGTGTGTGAGCTGTAGCCTACCTCCCCGCCACAATCACTCACAGACACACTCACACACTTCTTTCCCACCCTAAACAGTGACAGAGCATTTCCAAATGTGTTTACTTACAAATAAAACCGCTTGCCACCAAAAAATGAGAAGACTGATGCAGACAGACAAACAACTAACAGATGGTATTTTTTTTATTTTCACCTGTGTCGCTAGTGCCACAGACAAAGTGTTGGCACCACAGGGATAAAACGCAAGACCTAACTCAGAAAATGCCAGTTAAATGGTGCTCTCTCTGAGATTCCTCTCTGCCATGTGTGTGTGAGCGTGTCCGTGTGTACATTAGCAGGCTATGCGTGTTGAGCTGCTCCGTCTCGATGCTCATCGGACATCAAACACAATAAAGCAGCGAGTGGAAGGGAGCTGATTGCTATCTCCAAATGTAATCAAACCAATTCAACCCACTAAAACACAGGCACATACTCTCTCTTTGCTCTCCCTCACACACATGCACACACACATCCTCTCCTACTCCAAACCCAGAGTAAAGGCCACACTCTTCCACTCCTTCCTCAGTGCCTCCTCCCTGGTTCAGATCATTGGTCATGATGTGCTCGCCATGTCCTTGGCCCAGGATGTACGGCACAGTCACCGAGTGCTGCTCTTTGCTGTGGTATCAGTGGTCGGCCATTTTACAAACATCCTCCAAGAGAACCTGTCAGTGAAGTTCCTATCCAGTCGAGCCAAAAGCTGCAGCTTCCCATGACCCTCAGCTTTCATGGGTTGGGTTGACCTACAGTGAACCCAAAGATGACCTTTGGGAACAAGTCGAGGTTTTTTTGATCAGCTTGTCTGTTATGAATGAGGCATGAATATGATAATATCAGACCATGTAAAAGGCTACTTATCATGCTTCTTGGGTTTTTTGGGTTATGTTTCTCTGTGTTCTCTGATCAACTTTGGCTCAGCGGCCCTCCATAATGACCTTGGGTCTCTGTGTGTGTGGGTAAGAGAGATGGATAGAGAAAGGGAGTGACAGAGGGAGAAGGAGGTTGTATGAGACAGAGATGAGCAGTGGGATAACTACTTGATCAGTGAAATGCGGATGATACCTGACACCAAGTATAGACTAAAATGTCATTTTCTGGTGAGAGAAAAGCCGCCAAAGATCATTTTTGGTTCATGGACCTTGGACCTTGGATGTTATAGGTTTGGTTGTCAGTCTCAGGTTTTTTTTGTGAGCTTGCCCTTTATAAAAATATCTGTGAGAACATCTGTGAGAACTTCAGACCTTGTCAGATCTTCTTTAGCTCTCTGATTATGTTTGAGTTAGAATGTTTAGTAAGTACGACTGACCTTGCTGTGTGCCTGCTGGAGTATGTGTGTGTCTGTGCATGCATGTTCTTGGACTAGTAATGTTTTGTTGGCTCTCACGCAGTAGTAGACTATTTTAGGCAGAACAATCTGTTAAAGCATACAGCAGCAGTCCAACCAGTAAAATGTGAGGAGGTTAAGAGGGCAGAAAGAAAAGGCCCTGACACACCAAGCTGATGGTCCACCATTGGTCAATGTCGGGTCATCACTGAGTGCATGTTACTCTAGTTTTTGTGGGGTGGGCCAATTGGTGCCATTGGCAGTAGTCAGCCCTTATTGACTGTTTTTCGGTCAATTCAGGATGACGCATTGGACCCAGCAAAGCCAGTCAATGAGAGAAATGAGTCTGACTGGAAGTTCAGCTCAATGCGCATGAAGAGAAATGGAAGTGAAAAAAGCAAACAACTAAAATCAAGAGGAAGTGAGATCAAGAAACATGTTATAAATGCTAAGATTATGTTTTTGGCCATTGAGCTCTTAAGCTGTCACGGTTGGTTTCCCTTTATGAATGACAAATAGCCTGCTGCTATGGACAGTTATTTCCTCTCATACAGGCACAGAGCTCATGTGTTAGTTGACCGTTGGCTGTTGTCTCTGCATTGTTTTCAAGTGCAACTTTTTGGTCAAGACATAGATAACGTTAGGTGACCCAACAGTTAGCCTTCATCACCACTAGTTCTTTGATGTCGTTTTGGTGTGTCTGGGCTAAAAGAATTACAAGGAGAAAGTGAGGACAGAGACACAGAGATAAAGCCAGAGGGAGACAGAGACAAACTAGGGATGAAGAAGCAGAGACAAGTTAGAGAGCACTGAGATAACACCGAGAGTGAGAGAAGACACAGACTGAGAGACAAGAGTCAAACAGGAGACAGAGCCAAATCATCATTGTTTGATTCCTTGCTAAGACAAGCATGCTCTAAGTATCCAGGAGCGAGCGGTACTTTTACTGGCCTACTCTGAAAACACCATCACAGGGAGAGGCATTCCTTAACCTTTCACCTTTTGTAACTTGGCAACAACCAGCTATCATCTCCCATTGCCAAATTGTGGCTGGGGAAAATCAAAGCTCGGAAGACAGAGAATCCAAACTAATCTGTTACGAGTTTGGATTATGAGGTTTGCTTGAACCGCTCAATGTATACAGGTTAGACATTTTGAGATCATTAAGATATGCTACACCAACAATACTGCATAACAGATTCAGTGACATACCCACACGTGTGCTCCTGCAAAAGTATTCATACATGTGCAGACAGCATGCTCAACCAAATACAAATAGTCCCAAAACACATGTTGAGTAAATACATCATTCAGTATCACCAACAAGTCCAAAGAAAGACAACATATCCAACATACAATTCTTGATATGACTGATTTAAAAAAATAAAATAAAAATTAAGTAAGCTTTAAATCAATAGTTTCACCATTGCTTAACACACTTATTCACTTTCTGGCCGAGACCTAGATAAAAATATTGTCAGCTCAAATGATGTTGTAACACACTAAATGTCCTCACTTTTTAAGTTATAAATTAATAAATACATGTTTTTCTTCTGGGGTTTGCAGAATTTTTCAATGGTTTCATGTTCACAATGATACTATGACCATGACAAATTTAATGTTATTTTATTATTAATGTTAATTTAGCTTGTATTAGTGAGTCAAGTGCAGTGGTAGTAAAATGTATAAATTGATACTCTGTTTTAGATTTAGATTGCGTGTTCATACATTGTCGTGTTGTTTTTGATTAGTCCTAGATCAGATACTTGCAGAAGGTATAGATGAATTTTCTTCAAGCGTGGTGTTCCACCTTTCGTATTAACCTTTGCAGTGGGCCCCTTTTGAAAAGTCATATGAAACAGATTTACCTGGTCAGAGCGGAGAACTTCCGAGAGAGGAACAGAAAGAACGAGACAGAGCAGTAAAGAGGGAAGAGGGAGGGAGCGAGAGAAAGAGAAAGGGTGAGAGAAGATCCTCTGAGGGCAGCAGCTCTGGTTTCATCCAACCACTGATGCTGACTGGCAGCCATGTCAAAAGCTAAGAAGTCAAACGATGCTGATTTGCAAGTTCATCTTGAGGGCACGTCAAAGTAAAGCTTATTAAACATGGTTTCAGAGGGCCAGAATGTGCAAACACACTAATTCGCGTACACAAACACACGTACAGAGGCACACACACACATTAGGGCGTACGTGATTTGTAAAATTTATAATATATATGTTTTTACTCGTGCTTGTGATATAAGTGTGTATAAACGCACACATGCTGTACTTTGTCATAACATCTTGACTGTCAGTATTTAATGAGCTGTAAAAACTTTCAGGGTTATTACCCACACATACTGAAGAATGGATTAAATATAATTACTGCTAAGACGTCTTCATCTGGAGATTATCTCTGTGATGTACAGTAAAAAAAAAAAAGTCAGGCTTAATTTTTTTGTTAGGACACTGGGTTTATAGGTTACTGATCATAACACATGAAGGATAACCACATGTCCTATTTTCTTCCTGTATGTGCAGTCTTGTATGACCATTACAGCTTAAATCTGCAATGTTTCAGTTGGCGCCGTCTTTCCTTTGTAAGTTGAGGATTTTCTTTAACAGCTGAATGAATACTGTGGTCAGTAACCATAAAAAGCAAGACATTCTCTATCTTCCGCAAAATTGTTTTCTGCTTTGCACTGTAAATATCCATATTCAGACACCAACAAAACAAAAGGCTAAATGTTTGGCTGCTGGGCCTTGACCGAAACCACCATCACAAACCACTTATCAAATGGAATAATTGGATGATTGAATTTGGCTGTTTTGTCTGGGGGCCCACACATGCACACACATAACCGCCAAGGAAACAGGAACGTTTGAATGTTTGAATGTGACAGTTTAATTAAATGTTTCTTTTTTAACTAATGGTTGAACTTCAAGTTCAAAAGACCAACTGACTTTAATCATACTTGATCAATGCCTAACAGGGCCCAAGGCACATCTTGTTTTATTTAATGCCTCAATTTAGCTGCAAACTTTTCTCATCAGCTCATTTTATTGTAGTATGGCTGCATAAGACAAAACACTCATTCCTTGTTTCCCTTGAAACTATTTAAAGTGACATTTTAGCTTTGGCATCCTCAGCATAGTGATTTAATTGGGTTATTAAATTAAGATTGACACTTTCTTTGTAGAGTTTCCTTTACTAGGTGGCAGGCTTTGGCGCACAGCAGGGGTGTCTCTTGGTGCCATCCATCTTTTCTTCATGAACAACAAAAGGGGTCAGGGTCAGCAGGGGCCGGGCCTTGAGAATTGGAAACCTCATTTATGAGGTAAAAAATAAGCTCTTTGTGCAGTTCATGATTTAAGATATAAAAATAAATAAAAGGCTGGAATTATTAAAAAAATGGAAGAACAGCATTATTCTTTATGGTACTGTCTATCATGATTTTGGGAAATATACTTTTTCAGGGTTTATTTCGAAGGTCTCGAAATGTCTTCTAAGTACTGAGGGGTCACTCGGAGTACAGATTTGTCAGATGATTTATTGCCACTGTAATACTGGTGTGTTCAATGGCCTCAACAACAACATAGCCTCGATAAATTTTGTGCTATGGAAATTATGTCTTGAAAATATGGTAGTAACAAAACACATTGTAAATATGTTTCCCTTTTTGCACAGTATTTTGCACCAGCTTCATTACTCTATTCAGAATTCTGTAATACATACAACACATACAACTGTATGCACATACATCTGTTTTTATTACAACTGTATTTGTTCTATACTTTTTTTTCATTCAAGTACTGTAAGATATGTCTATTGGAGTTATACAGGAGAACACACACATATACACACACATAAGGATGGAAAGATATAATAATAGAATAAATCATCAACCCAGGTATTTGTTCTTAGGACACGCTGCGTCATGCTGAGATAGTTTTTCACCATGACTTTAATGTGAATTGCTTGGGCCTCAGCATTGCTGCCACGGCAACGAGACATGTTCGTGATGAAGGGAACAGAATGGGGGAAATGGGAAGGGGAGGGAAAAAGGACTTTGTCTAGCACCAAACATGGTTCATTCCATTTTCCTGTGGCATTAAATGTACATCAACTCAATTGTGGAGTGTGTGGAGACCACATGCCCGTAACATTCAGCTATTTTTCATGACGCCATAAAAATGCTCCATTGTTTTTTACAACATTGCACTCCATTTTATGTTCATTTTCCCTCTGGTGGGATGTATAACACTGACATTACATCACTTACTGAGACAGCCAGTTCTGGCATCAACAGCGTCTTAAGCTAAAACATACAGATTTTGTGTAATCACAGTTTCACTGCTGCCACACTGGTGTTACACCCCAGGCTGCCAAGACATCATGCTTTAATTCTGCTAAACTGTTCAGGATTCTATGGTTGTGCTCCATGATCTTTCGAATCTGTAGCCCCCTTATACACTTTTACAAATTCCCACCAGTTCAGGGTGGGACTATTGCCTTGTTATGGCGTCACCTTGCTGTTCTGTGTATAAGGTATGACTTCTGAAAGGGGGTACAGAGGGAGGTAACATCGCCAAATCATTGTCTGAATAAACAGGACAGCCTGCAGGACAGGATCATGGGGGGTATGGATGTGATATGTGCGTGACCCACCACGGGAGATTTAAAAAACGAGCTGTTAGCAGTTAGCGGTTAATTAAGAAGAAGAAAAGTGAATGTAAATGATGTAAATGTCCACAAATTTGGAAAGCAATGAGATTCAAGAACTCCTTACCCTCCAAGCAAAGGATGAGATTAACTGCCATATAACAGGGATGGTAAATGATTGTTATTGACACATTAATGCCATTGTTGTTGTTTAGAAAAAACTGCAGACACATATGCTTTATGTCACACTAGAGGCTGATGCTGGTGTGTTACACGCCACACCTGTCATGCCTCTTTTGATTCCACAAAGCTGCAATGAACTACACACTGGAGCTGACTGATGCCACCATTGTTTGGTTCTCTGTAATAATGCAAAGGAGGCATAAAAAAGGGACTTTGTATCGGTCCTACAGCAGGATCTCTGTGTAAAAAGGGCTTCTGATGATCACTGAGGTCACCCAACACTGGGTGATGATTAGTCTTGGATTGAGTGAACCTTGCCTGGGCATGTCTTGGCCTGCCCCAGTCAGGAACACTGAGCTGTAATGCTCCTGAATGACCTGTAGAGGGAGCAGTTCCCTATGCTCTTTCACTGTCTCCCCCACCACAGCTGGCTCTAACACCTGCTCTCCAGATGTCTTCTTCCGCAAGAGGAGAAAATGAGCTCGACTTTCAAACTTTTTTTTTCAGTCAAGACCCCCCCCCACCATCACCCACCCACCCTTACTATCTTTTAAAAAAAACTCACAAGGGCAACCTTCTTCGTGAACTCTCCTCACCTTTCTCTTCTCACCTCTCTCCCTCTGTCTCCCTTTGCCCTTCTTTTCCATGCCACAACTGTTTACACAAGTCTTTATTATACACAAGCTGCTGGAAGCTGAGGGTGAAGTGAAGAAAGTGCAACATCACCTGGTGACAGAATACAAGAGACACAAGTGAACCTGATCACATAACTCCATTACACCACTCCCTCCCATGTGCCTTCTCCACGCTCAATATATCCCCCTTAAACCAACAATGATGAGGCATTTGTTTTTAATACCTCTTTTATACACTTCAGCACCTAAGTGCACCACGGCTAAATTAGTATATTTTTCTTTGGGAAGGAAGAGAAGGAGGGAGTTGCCACATGCAAATGTTTTATGAGTCACATAATGATTCAGAGAGAAAATTAGTCTTAACTTGAACAATGGATAAAGTGCTACATGTGGGTTTCTGTCAAGCTGGCGAAAGGTACCTATGAAAATTTAACAGCAGTCAGCGAGGTGTCCTGTGATTCCAGGTTGTTGGAGTGTAAATCCTTCCACCTCACTGCAATTATCCTGTGTGTTTGTAGTAAATCTGCGCGCATATGGCCCTGCCTTTGAAGAATCAGCTACTAATCCCGTGACCCTGTCAGCGAAAGAGAAGGAGGGAAAAGAGAGGAGCGAGGCAACAGATACCTACACAAGGAGCAAGAGAGTACGTGCTTGTGGCTGATGATGGAAAACTCTGCAATTCTGTTAAACACTTTCAGAAAAATGCATTCTCATGTTTTAACAGTTGGGAGGCATAACAGGAAGAAATAAATAAAAGTGAGCAACTGAGAGTGGCTCAACAGATATTGATGCCTCAATGTGTTTCTGTTTTGGTTGTATTTTTGGATTTCAACAGATTCTATTAAACACAAATAATGGAGTGCAACTTTATATTGATTTTTTTATTTACATCACCACAAAATGGCACGCAAATAAAGGATAGCAGAAATGGCCAAAGGGGAAGGCCAGGTCTTTAATATTTGTCAGGAGAGGGAAGCCACAGGGAGGGTGTTTCCCTCTGGCCCAGGGGCCGGTGCTGTGGTGACCGCTGCCTGCCTGCCGGGGCCGCCTGTTAGCAACGATGTTTGATCCCGAGAGCCCGAGATCCCTGGAAAAGCTGAACTCCATTTGCCTGGGTTGGTTGACTTCTGGAAGCAGAACAGTCAAGTCAGCAGCGGATTGGCCCTGATTCTGTGCAGCTGCTTGGAGAGTGAGCACCACGAGAACCGCTCAAGGAACCGCTCGGGGAACCGCCACGGAACCGCGTGGAGAACCTCGACATGTGTCATAGCCACAATTTACAGAGTTGTGTGTTGTGAAACAGATATATGATACCACGACACTTAACAAAGTTATTTTGGAAATGGTATATAAGTCCTACCAACTACGAGCTTGGCTGCAGCAATGTGGAGTTTCTCATTAAAGCCCTCTGCTTTCAGTCACATGCAGTAATTTCAATTTATTTTGTGTTCATCACACTGTCTGCCTTAAGGTCTTACCTAACAGTGCAGAAACATGTATAACCAGACCTGCATGGGACTGCTCTGTGCTTGTCTACCACAATGTAGTAGACAAGCGATTGCTCACTGAAGAGCAAGACGTAGTCATATGCTAAACTTCAAGTTATGTTTTACTAAGTTACACGTCGAATGTGAATGTTGCTGGTTTCCATACACCATAGATGACTAATATTCCTCAGTATAAGACAATCCCACTGGTCTGTGGTGCGGAGACGACAGCTGTTATGTAGATCTTTGCCCAAAAACAGTAAATCTCCATTAGTTATTAAACTCTTTCTTCTCTATTTCTGTGGTCTGTGGGTGCATTTGTACGTATATACAGTTACAAGAGCTGAATGTGTGTGTCACACTTGTAAATCTCTCTTCATTCATGTTACATTTGTGTTGCAACAGGCTCACCAAGGCGACTGCTTGCGTAGCTTCATGTCATTTACTAAGTCAAAACATCTAAAACTTGAACTAGAACTGAAATAAGTGATCCTAATATAACACAGACTATGTGTTGGGTTTAAGGGACAAAAAGCAGTCATCCAGGGGTTATAACATGGGCTGTCATACCCACCTCTGCCACAATGAACACAAGCTGGACTTGAGTCATGCTGTTGCTACATGGGAAAACACAACACAGCTAAACAAAAGGCAAAAACAATGGAATGAATTAAAAGATATTACCGACTGAAATCAAATCAGTAATGTTGTAAAACATTACTGCACTGATTTCTTACAGGACCCAGACATACTTCTGTTAAGTTTATTTTCTTAAGGGCAGAAAGAGACAGAGAGGCACCTACAGTACAGAATATGGAGCATTAAAAATAAAATGTACATTTTAGTCTGTGAAATTGTACATATTGTGCAGAGGTTTTGCATTTATTTACTGTGTTGCATTTAATGTCTATTTAAACATTCCATCACTGCTGTGTGTTCAGCAGCAGTGCAGATGTAACGCAATGCAACATATAAAAAGTGAAAATATTATGACCAAAAAATATGAGACAAACACACAGAAGGCCATATGCATACAGTAAAAGAGAGATATATTCCCAAAAAGATTGATAGTGATGGCGGTGTACCATCACGGGTTAGCATGGCAGCTGTTCCTAGTATCTGGAGCAAATGTTCCCAGGCCATCGTCATCACACACAAATACATAATGATCAGTATGGTCACATCGGCCCATCGAAAATCATACTGCACACACATACACACATACATCTGTGCATATACACTCACGCACACACGCACACAGAAGATTCCCAGACATTCTTGGTGATGCGTGGAGCCTCATGCCCCCGTCACCATGTGCTGAAGTAGCGCAGAGGCAACCACATCAGGGTCTTTTGCCCCACCCTGCTCACCCACAGCATCCAACACACACACACACGCACAAGCAAACACACGGCTGTGAGCCTTTTGTAACACAAGTGAGCACTAATATGTAAGTACAACACACAGAGACAACACTTTTAACTGTATATATGCAAATACACTCACAAACCACACACACACACACACACACACACACACACACACACACACACACACACACACACACACACGCACAAAAACAGATGCATGCTCAGGCTGACCATAGACATATGGAACCATGCAGGGGTTCAAACCAATAATGTTTTTTCAGCGAAGACATTTTGCTGGTCGAATCTGGTTGATGTTACTGTGGTTTCAGTTGGTTTTGGAAATTTTTGGAAATCTAAAAAAAATGCCGTGGGAAAGGAATGCAGCTAGAATTTGAATCGTCATCAAAGACAAGCATTAAATACCATTTTTTAAATGTTTAATGAATGTTGTTTTGTGCATTCTGCAGCTGTTTCTGCTACTGTGACTATTCCCCTCATTGACAGAAGCTCTGTCATGCATGACTCCAGATTTTACTTATTTTAACATTATTCTCAATTTTCCTAATGTGATTTTTCTGCTATTTTATATTTGAGTATATGCTTGAAATGTTCTTGTGGTATCACCTTTTATATTACACATTTTTGCTCATAAGCTTCACTTGATTTTATTTTTTCCAATTTGAAAAATTGTATTCTACCTTAAAGCAGCATCTCATTCAAACAAGTTTTCATTTACTCTCTACAAGGGACTGCAACCATCTTCACCCTCTTCGTGTCCAAGTAACTTGGTCCAATAATCATTTATCATTTACCTACTGAAAAGCATAATTATTCAGTATCAGATGTTTTAAGCACCTCAAACGCAAACCTCAAATGCCATACATCCACTTCAGATTCCCAGGCCCTGAACCCATTTAGTGAAGAGTGATGGTGACCCTCTTTGACCCTGTAGAGGGCCTGCAAGGGTCATACCATTAGAGTGGTTATAAACTCTTTCTGGTATTCTTTCTGTCTGTAATTAAAGCAGTAAATTAGCTGCTGATGGTGGCAGGGTGTTAATGGTGGCTTTATGGAGCCAATAACATGCAGGTGCTGCCTTTAGGCAGATGTAAATGTGTTGTGGACAATGGTTTTCATAAACATTAAATGATTTAAGATATAGTTTATATTTAAATTGCCATGGCCTAAGAAATTCTATCAGTATTTGTGAAGCCAGAAATCAGAAAATTTCATCTCAAACGTGATGTCTTAGGGTATAAAGTCTGAAGCTGCTCCACAGACAACAAATGAGGCTGATTTTGTGGAAGGATGTGGAGAATAGACGTAATGGGCATGAAACAGGCAAGGCAATTCAATATAAACAGACATTTAAAACAATTTAAAACAAGGATTACCTGATTCATAAAATCATAGAGTTGTAAAAGTATAGTCATAAAATCAAGTCATATTTTAAAAGAGTTACAGCAATGTGAAGTGAAAAAGAGTTTCAGACCTGTATCAGGAAAGTCAGAGCTAGTTAAAGGTTAGAATGGACAGATACATTTTAAGCTTTCTTTTAAAATATTTAGTGATCTAGCTTCCCTGATATCTATAGATAGTGCGTTCCATAGCTTTGGGGCGTAACTGACAAAGGCTACATCCTCAGTCTTCTTCTGGCTGTTGCTGGGAACCTCCAACAAACCAGCAGCAGATGATCGCAGTGTTCTTGGAGGCAAATAGTTAACCAGGGAGTTAGCAATGTGGCTCGGTCCCAGCCCATTTAGGGCTTTGTATACAAGGAGGAGGACTTAAAAATCAATTCTAAATGTAACATTTCGCCAGTGCAGAGCAGCTGAGACTGGCCTGATGTGCTCTCTCCTCTTGGTTCTGGGTAATAGCCGAGCTGCAGAGTTTTGAATGAGCTGAAGTCTCTCAGTGATGTTTTTTGGCCAATGAAAAGTGCATTACAGCAGAGAGGCAGCTTGGAAAAAAAAAGGCATGATTCAATTTCTTAGCATCTTTTTCATTTTGAAATGGTTGTACCTTGGCTATGTTTCTGAGGAGGAAAAAAAAAAGATGTTTTCGTCACCTTGTTAATGTGGGCCTTGAAGCTTAGATCTTCTTTATACTCAAATGATCTGTATTGTACTGTAACATTCTCAGTTCTCAAACAGAAAATGTATCCATATACTCAGGGCATACCCCTGCTCTCAGTATCATCTAGAACACCTTGCCCAATTAATCTATTCAGACTTTAGACCCTATGGCATCACAAGTGTGAGGATTAGCACTAGTTTTTGGATTTGAGAGAGAGTTGCTCATGTTCATTTGTATTTTCTAGACTGTCTTAGAACATAGTAGTAGCATGAATGAATTTTGACAATGAGAATAGTTCCCCTTTCCCCATTTATTTTTTAGCAAATTAAACTCTTGGATATAGACATAGACATCATACATTTTTGATAGTATTCCTTAAAAGATATTGTCATTATGATTATGATATTTCTACTTTATTACACAGTATTTGGTGCAGAGCACAAGAAAGGTTAGAGAGAAAAATGAATTGAAATCCACAACTTCACAGTGCCATAAAAAGTGGTTGTTAAGTAGCCTAATGTTTATGTTGGTGAATTATTGTAATATCTGTAAAATATGGCCTGTAATTAAGATATCTAGCATGTGAGGAATAATGCACAGGAAGTGGATCATTATTGCAGAATGCACTACAATAGGCTGTTACTACACACAAAATGTTGATTGAAAATGATTTTTATTGATTTTAAAAATGATTTTTATTATTTTTAAAATGACTGTATTGCTTCCGCTGAGCATCTATGATCAGAACTGTGTCCATAGCAGTGGTCTGTTATTCATAGCAACGGACCGCTCTTCAGAAATAACAAACCTTAGAACGCCATAATTGCCCAATCAGAATCAAATAGTCAACAAAGCTGTGTTATAAAAACACATAAAGCATATATTCTTGATTCCAAACTTGATCATATTCTACCTCTTTATGTCTGGCAGTGATGTAGACATTGTCTAATTAGTCTGAATGTTGTGTTGTATTAGTTGTAATTATCAAGCAGTAATTATTATATGTCCCTAAATATATCTGTGTATCTGTCTGTGCTGGCTGGCAGCTCTCCAGGAACAAAGCCACACTACACTGATGGTAGCTAAATGTCAGGCCAGTGTGGAGTGAAGTAACCGTTGACTTAATGGAAATATTGACCAAGTTGTCAACGTCTCACCCCTCAGTCTGGACCTCTAGTCCGCTCGATAAAACCTTCCCATGAGACCACATGTGCATACACACAGAGCCATGATCACATTTTCATCAGCGTCTCTGTCTTGTATGGTTGCTATGGCTATGAATGGCCCTGATTTCAACCGTAACCAACGCTCACAGAGATCCAAGACCAAAAAAACATCATGATAACCAGTGACTGTATATTTCAGAGACAGACAGCTTTGTTCTTCCTTCCAGCGCAGTGATTTAAAGTTCAAAATAACACGAGAAAATGAGAAAAGATGGAAATTACGCTAGATGGCTGGCTCGTGGCTGGTATGTTTTACTCCAAGTTAAAGGGAAATTTGTTTTTCAATAGAAGGCCCAAATGAGATGTCATGATTCTCTCAGTCCCACAGTGTCAAAATAAACTGTGAAATTGGGATCAAATCTGTAACAGAGAACATCATGATCACGTCCTCCTTATGTGAAGGGATTATGTCTACAATATGACCACTTTCAACTCTTCATTATGTGTCAAAGGCTCGACCTTACGTTAAAGATGTTATTATGGTTAGAAACCTGAGACCACTGACACAATTTCAGGTTAGCTGAATCTCTAAAGAAAACAGCCCTTATGGTGTCAGTCTATGATTCTCAAATATGTGTCCCCATTTTTCTTTTGAAATTGATAAACTTTATTTCCTCATTTTGTTTTGCATTGAACAAATCCTTTCCTCCTTGTTAACTGGATGACATAAGCAGTTAGCTGCAGGGGAAATTGTAGCTCCAAAGACAAGTCGGAAAATGAACTGACAAAGAAATTTAGCAACAGTACAAATCTAAGTCACTAGACACGTTGCCAGTGTTGCTCATGAGAATCTGGACACCCTGATGTCATAGCATGGTTTCGTTCTGTTTGGTTGACACATGATGAAAGCACAGCCTAATAATGACGCTTATCTCAATCAGAAGCTTGTAGCCAATTTGTCAGGTCTATGTGTGCATTTGTTAAAAGCAAGTAAAAAAAGCTCCTGTGAGAAAAGACTTTAAAGAGATCCTCCCCTCTGTCATCTGGATACAATTGTGTCATTACAGCCGACTCCTGTCTGTGTGTGCGAGGGGCTTTTTAAATGCCCTATGATAAGGCTTCAAAATTAGCTTTATTTTCTCAATCCATCCCATTCTCCTCCAATGTATCCAATCTCAGGCGCCACACAAGAAGCTCGGGAATTAAGGAAACAGGGTCGCTCCCGTCGGGGCAAGTGGGACCTCAATTGACCTTTGACCTCACTTTGTGACTGGTTCAAGAAACGGTGACTCAACAAAGAAACACACAAACACTTACCGTAACTCAAGGCTCTTGTTCCAGTAACATTTCCAAATAAATGAGATGGCTTGCAAATGTAGCTGCTAGAAGTGCTGGATGTCACGCAGCAGCTGCAGGAGTTTTACTGGAAAGACTAATGAAAAAGCTAGTTTTGATTGTGTCAAATCACCTGGTTTCAAATATCTATATATCAAGAGCACTTTAGCATGATCGTCCCTAGAGTGCAGCATTATAATTCCTGGAGTGCAGCTTTTGAAAATAGTTTCACCAGCCTGTAATTTTCCCTTTAGTGAAAAGAGAGAGGGTGCTATCTATTCTTCCCCAGATTGGTAATCTTGGCAGAGAAAATGACTCAATCAACATAACTATAGAGATTTTCTCATTTTCCCTCAGCATGTTATGACTGTGTGCTGAGACTGTTGCTTTCATGCAAATGTGTGCAACCATGTGGGCGCACATGAGTGTGTGTGTGTGTGTGTGTGTACGTGTTGGATCATTTAACAAATAATTTTCCCTTGATCCTCAAAAGTGACAACCACTCATTCACCTGATCTGGGAGTCGACCTCACCCTATTATTTAGCTACAGCACATAGCCTTCCCCCTCAAAGCGGGTCAGTACTAACTTCTTCATCTAATGACTCCCAAGTCATTACTTAGTCTGACCTTGGAATCAAAGACTTCATCCCACATGTAGGGCAATTTATGGGCATCTTAGACATCTTAACGGTCAGAGAGATTTATACTGGCGACACGGTATAAATATAGTTAATTCTATTGAGAAAAAAAAGCCTATGATCGGTAAGTCTGTCAGTAAATAAAGCAGATGAGCAGTGTGCAGAGGATTTGTTTTTCACAAGGTTTCCTTAAGTTTTTCAATCTGGCACCTATATTTGGGAAATACAGTCTCATCCTGGGACGCAGGCCTATTGAATCATACAGTTCATGTGGTGACCCACCAGACACAAGCCTCTGACTCATTTTGGATCTTGGGTAGTGACTTAACATCCAGTGGGGTAGCTTGTCTTTCTTTGTCTTTGTCTTTTCATCAACAGTAAGTGTACATAATTTGTAGATTTTATAAAAATCTACAGATTGGGGAAAGGAAAATGTACATAGATTTCATATGTAATCTATGTACATTTTCCTTTCACCACTGTCTTTCTTGCATGATTAAAACATATGTGGCTTTATGCAACTGAGAGTTTAAACAATTTGTTTAGATAACTGGCTGAAATAGCTCAATGGCTTGAAATGACTTTGTAAGTAAGCTATTATATTAATAAATCATTTGTCTTAATTTCAAGACATTCAAATTATTTTATTCTTACTAACAAACAATGGTGGATCTTTTTATAGGTAATGTATTACCTATCAGAAGGTGACATAGGCCAAACATTACAGAAAGAGAAGACTAAATCTGCAAATGTGCACATACAATATTTTATTGTTGTTTTTATTTATTTATTTTTTTATTACTATTGTTAGCTACGTTGTTTATTTGATTTTTTTTTTCTCATTAGCTTGTTCTTGTTACACTAATGATAATAATATATAATAATAATAATAATAATAATATATTTGTTGTGATCAGAGTTATCAGACTGTTGTAGTAGCTAAGCTGGCTGGGTGAATTTAGCTTAATATTAACACTTTATCACTGCATTTGTGTCATATGTTACTAATTCAATAGTGTTTGCTCATTTGTGTGAATAGGGTAAAGTGGAATTAGTACTGACACCTGTGGGCCTGCAGGCTCCATAAAACAGCCATGTGAACATCACATTAAAAGGAAAAAAAGAAGTTTTTCTTCTTTAGTTCAGCTTCCTTCCCCTCCCCAATAGCTCCCACTGCTACTGATTAACAACATCCTGATGCCTGTTTGTGTGTACGCGTGTGTGTGATCAGTTCTGGTGTGGGATGACAAGATGACTGCTTTGATCACACCATCACCTCCCATGAACAGACACAGCTGGCCATGGTGCTACTGTGTGTGTGTGTGTGTGTGTGTGTGTGTGTTGTATTGTATATGCTCCACTTGAATAAAATGTGAATGGAAGTCTAAAATACAGTGTGAACGTGTTTGACAACGTTTTTTTTGTGTCAATGGGATGTGCATCCCATTGACCCTTTACAATGTCATGTTTTTCAAATGCTGGAACGGTGAAATTGAGGTCAGGTAACAAATGTGTGATTCAACACGACCTTTTCAAACATTAAGGGGGGCATTGATCTCTCGCTGCATTCATTTCAGAAACCACAAAATCCTCTAACAAAGCTTATTCCAAGCAACTCATTATTAATTTGTACCTCTTGGCATCATTGAGGACTAAAGATATTACAAAACTTAAGTCCAAACTTTTTTTCTGCTTCATTTGCCTGTGACTGCTGGGCTGTTTTGTTAGTCTTATCAAATGTTTTCATAGTTCTGTATGGTCAGCTTGCATTTTGCCAAAGTGATTCAGCTTTCACAAATCTACACATTGTTCCGCCACCGATTTCCCTGTAACCAAATACAAAGGTCTCTGTTGCATTGTAAACACTGTCCTCAAAGCAGCATTATACTGTTGGAATGTGGAATACACAGTACATGACAGAACAGCACAGACTCACCACTCCTCGTGCGGTTTCATAGTCTACATGTGGTTCTCACACCTTTACGCCTTAATACTGTGCCATCAAAAACTTATAAAAGACCAATTATTGTGTCAATCCAATTAACGAATCTACATCTATGATCAGAAATCTGATTTCACCTGTCTTGTTTTTGAATGGGCTACACGCAAATTAGCATTGGCTCTTCTTCAACACCAGATCATGGTGGTTACACATGAAGCTGTCGGTATCTGGATATCACATTTAACATCAGTGCCCTATTCATGAAAATGTGACCACATATGCCTAAAAGTCTCTTTGAACTTTCTCACGCTTATGTGTTTTCAGATCAATTAAGAAAGTGCAGCCAGCTGAGAGCATGTACATCTGAGACTTCCTCTGGACGAGTGATGACTACCTGTTGGCTCCCCAAAAACAAATGGGATAACATAATGTAATCGCAGGGCTCCGTTAGACTTTCTGAACCAGGTCAGCATTTGTGTGTTGGTTATGATGTTGCAAATGGAGCTACTGAGATGCAAGACAAATTTCAGACCTGTTCTGACAATAAAGTATCAATCAATCAATCAATCAATGAGCTGAAAAAATGGACCCTATATTGGATTGTCCATGGGTTTCATAATGGCCCCATGCCAATTGCCCATATAGGTGGGTTTACCCAAGTGGGCTCCACATGGGTTATGCTATGGCCACCTGGGTAAGCCTACCAAGTGGGTATCGGCCCACAATAGACATCTTTACTTGGGTCCACTTGGGTAAACCCCCCATGTGGGCAATTGGCATGGGGCCATTATGGACAATCCCTTACAGGGCCCATTTTTCACCTCATTTACCACCCTAATGGGCCCCACATACAAATATTGGCTAACTAAGGCCTGAGTTCTGACAATACAAAGAGATATTACAGGGTGTTTGTGCCATTGAGTCTAATGTATTGATCAGTTTCCAAGCTGCTCCTTTTCTAATGACTTTGTATGGGGAAAATACTTGTTGGGCCAGTGTGTCACAAGATGCTGATGGAATATGGAGTGTGGCTACTATACCCAAATCACCTCACTGCCCAGCTCCATTCCCGTGGGCCTGGTTTCAACAATAACAGTTTAGCTAGCTAGCAATCATCAATTGACACGGATCACTCGCATGGGCATGAGAGACAGAATTTTCCTCACAGTCTCTTACTAGTGCTGCTTCCGTGGTATATAATCACATCCAAGAGAGGAGAAGTTTATTAATGATTTTACTATATTTACCTTGTGGAAGTCTATAACGCTACAAACCAGTAAACAGTTCTCACAGTTCAGCCGTAACGAGAATTTTAGGCCTCTGTCGAAAACCTTTTGCTGCCGCTGCCAGCCCATGGCGATGTAGAACATATGACAGATATTACCCTGCTGTCTTTATATAGACCTAACCCTGCCTAGCCCTGCCCAAAGCTTTCCTCATGGACGCAAACCTGACAAGCAAAAGGAGGGACACACACACACACATACACATGCACACAGAGAAATGCATTAGGAGATGAAGTAATTAATACATGTTTCTGAGAATGACATATTCACTAAAGAGAGCAAGCGGGAAGATAACTGACGGAGAGATCAGAGAAGGGGAGAGAGATGGACAGAGTAAGTCTGGCTCTGAGCTCTATAGAGGAGGAAACCACAGAGAAAACCTCTGTGGCCAAAGCATCCATCATCCTCATGTTACTGCGATGGGAAGAGATTGCTGACCTCACCAGCAGATGTGCAGCCTGCTAGCTGGGCTGGGTTGGGCAGAGAAGAGTTGGACTGATGAATTTACATGGGCATTTCCATCCAAGTTCTTCAATGGCTATTTAGCTAGCATGCTTATAATTGAATGGTCATCTTGGTAGTACACTTATGATTTAATGGTCATTTAGCCTGTATATGCACTGAACAGTCAGTACTGACACTGAAGGGTTGTTTAGGAAAAGTAATGTACTGGCTGGGTCTGAGGCACAAATAGCTGAGGCCCACACATATTCACATCAACATAACTTGACTTTTTTAATATTTAACCACCACCGTTTTTAACATGATGTAAGTGTGGGATTCATGATACAAACCAGGCGACATGTAATCTCTATAAACAGATATCTGCATATGTTTACAGGATCTCTAGGCAACGGGACAAGCTTTTGGTAATGGAAGTGTTCTGGTTTCTGTTTGTAGTCCTTTTGTAATAAGACTAGGACTGACCAATCACATTTGAGCGAGAGGTACACAGTGTGGAGAGGCAGGACACATTGGCCAAAATGCAATTTCAGAGCCCATCGCCTATCGTCTGATGATAATTTAGCTTTATATTAGCTTTTTTTTAAAAAATCTATCTGCCTTCATATGCAGGTATCTGCTTATGGAGATGAGCCAAAATGACCAGAGCATGGAGGAGGAAGTCTTGGCCTGGTTCTCCCGTAATACTGGCCGTTGCCCCACAAGGTTAATCTTCGTCTGGCAGATAGCTGATGGGTTCTGAGATAGGGCAACACATGGCCGAACACTAGTGCAAAAAAAACTTAATTTGTATTAAGTTTAATATTTTTTACTTCAATAACATAATGTTGGCAAATAAGAAGGCTGTAGATTGCAAGCGTTGACATAGCCACGGAGAGAAGCAAGAAGTGGTGGGAGCAATGTTGTGTGATTTGTTTGCTTCCAGTGCATCTCTGGATAAGGAAAAACTCCTTCATTAGAAATAAATGGGGGGAAAAAATCAGGAAAAGCAGCAGAGAAGGGATCATTCTTACAGGACAGACAGACATGCAATAGACTTGTATAATGAATCAGGCTCTTTTCATGCACTGTTCGTACGTATACCAACACAAAGTAATGCACAACTATTCGTATACATAACTCATGTTGTCATGAGAGAGAAATACGTGTGCAAGCCACGTACCCGTGAAGGCTGCGATCACATGTCCAATGACAGTGCTGACAGTGGGTAAAAAAGGAAATAGTATATAGACTGAAGGTCCAAACCTAATTTACGTTACTTTACTCGCCTAAACCTGACCTACGTAACCTCATATTCAGTATATGACGTCATTCCTGGGGCACTAATTCATATATCCTACAAATCATTGCATGCGCATTAAGATATCACATGGACCGTTGTAGCAGGAGACGTTGACAGAATAGACCAACATAGCCAAATTACGGTATGGACAATCAGGATGACAAAATCATAAACAGATTGTTAACATATATGAAGAATATGGAAGCAGCATCAACCAACTTCCAGGTGCCACCAAACAGAAAGACAGTAAGTACCGCGACCTCCTCTCTACTGTGGAGACCTGGACAGAGGACAGACACAATTGCAAAACTGGCAAAGCTCAAGCACACCAGGACAACATGTGAGGAGAGGAGAGGCTGAATCTCATGGAAGACGAAGATCCACATCCAAAACATCAGGAATTAGACACCTACAGCCAGGGGAGTGTTGAGGTCCTTAGCATTTCACCGCATATTTCTGTGTGACTTATGACTGACAACCACTGGCCTAAATCAATGTGTATTTGCTCTGTGCTGGAGGATGTAAGGATGATTTACAATATTTGGTGCACCATTTCTAAAGCCTGCACAAAGATGAGCAAGTTATGACAGATCAGATCAGCTTCTGTTTAAGATCTGTGTAACTGCTGAAAGTACAGTCAAGGAAATAAGACTTTAATAAGGCCCACTGTTCATAAGGAATTCGTCCCATGTCAATGTATTATTATCTTTACACCTGAAAATTATAATTTTTTGTTATTCAGCCATGTCAGTATCATCAGACTGGACTGAGCTCTCCAAAATTTTCAACATCTAAAACTCTGTAACAAACTCAGTTACTGAAATTTCTATTTGTTTTTCAAATGTCTCCTTTTCCATGCTGCACTATTCCTTCAGTTTCATCCTCTTCTTCTGACCTGCTGATTCACTCCTTGCCTACTTATGCTATCGCTGCTGCTTTTTTCCTCCTTGTCCTTCATCTCCTTATGTGTCTTTAAGGCACCTTGCACTCTCTCCCACGGCTTTTACCTCTCCTTATCTCCCCCCATTTCATCATCCCACCGCTCTCACTCGCTTCTCCACTGGAAAGTCCCCTGAGTTTAGCAGTGGCACCGGGAGCTGCAGCAGCAGTGTTTGGGTCACACTGGTGAGGGGAAGGCACGCCACTGGCAGCTGGCCTACCACATTAGAGGACTTTGGTGTACGCATGTGTGTATGTGCACGTGTGTGTGTACACTTGTGTGTGCTTGCATGTGTGTGAGTGCATGCATGTGTGTACAATAATAAGAGCCCTGCTGCCTGTCAGCCACAAGGCAGCAGCTGCTCAGGCCCACAGATTAGAGGCTTGCACTGCACTGGATGCCCTTAGTGAGTGGTTAGATGGATGGATGAATGAACGGATGGATGGATGAATGGATGGTGGTGAGAGGTTGGGAACTGACCGTTCACTAGGACCCTCTCAGTTCCAGTTGCTACACCTGCCAAGGCTTGCATCCTAGTATGGCACATATGCAATGATAACAGTGGAAAATTGATATCTCAATATTCAGATCCATGATTGCAGACAGAGGTAAACAAAAGTTTTGCAGGTTGAGATGATGACTGCTGAAGGCAGGTTTTATCACTTGTAGTTAGCTAGATATTTAAAATTACTCTAACTGGGTGAAGTCTTTATTTCTAGCAGACATTTTAATGTTTCTGGCTGTTTCATTTGAAAATTGCAACCTGCAAAAGTGTCTGAAATATGCATGTTTAATAGGCCGGAATGCATAGTTGTACTGACAAACTCCACTGACCGAAAAAAGGTATACCATTACTGTACCACAGATGTTTGTAAGGGTTGGCAGTAGCTCAGTCCATAGTGACTTGGGTTGGGAACCGGACAGTTGCCTGGTCAAGTCCCTGTCTGGACCAAATATTGAGTGCGGAGTGGTAGCTGGACAGATGCCAGTTTGCCTCCTGAGCAACCCCAACCCCCAACTGCTCGGGGTGCCTGTCCATGGGCAGCCACCTTACTCTGACATCGCTCCATTTAACGCATGTATCGGTCCTTTTTGTGCATGTGTGTGTATTTTGGGCCGGTGTGTACATGACAACGGAGTGAAAAAAAAATGAATTTCCTCTGAGGGATTAACCATAACCATTAACCAAAACCATAGGATTGGCAGATCAAAATGCTCACAAGCTGTTTTTGGAGTGGTCATATAGTGGTGAAGAATGACCCATGTAGGTATGTAATCAGTTGAATTCCTCAACCTCAGATAATTGCTTTTTATAGTTATCTTAAATTAGTTAGGTAATCATTCGGCTGTGAATACAGCTTAATTGAAGAAAAGGATCGGCCCAAGTCAATCAACTCACTGCTCCTTTATAGGTTACTCACACCTTTTTTGTATAAAAAGGTATAAACTGAAAGTGGCTCAAAGTATAACATGTAACAAATGGATGGATCTATCTGAAAAGAAAGTCGTAATTGTTCTTTCCATCTTACAACAGCAAAACAAACAAAATCAGCACATAGCTTTTTTTTCCTCCATGATCTGCAGCTTGACACAAAGGAACACTGTATTCCACTTCCACAATAACACCGCAACAAGGTGTTATTTCAGCTCACAGAATTACTGCCAAATGACTAAACCATCCCACAGAACTTTAATAAAGGATGTGTTTTATACATGCCAGTATAATTACATTAGAGCTCCTCAGATCCCCCAGGTCAAAAGTCTATTTAGGTGTAAATGAAAATCCACCCAGAATTTTAACTCTTAATCATTTATCTCAGAGAGTGTAGTTTGTTTTCGGGTTCCAGGAAGAATGTGACTCAGCCAAGAGTCCTACCTTTGTTGCTGATAAAATACTGTAACTACAAACTAATCAGTGAATGGGAAACAGGGTTAGTGGCTCATTTGATGTTTGAGCTTTCCTACACAAATGTAATCTTATTTTGGTTAATTGCGCAATAGTACTATGTCTTGATGCAATCATGTGAAATCATACTGTAACTATAAACAGGATATTACCATCCACAAAGCCCTTTCCTCACAACCTTTTCCTTTGATGACATAGTGCAACACAGTCTTGAGTAAACTTTAACAGGCAAAATATCTCCTTTGTTGGTGTAAAAAGTTTATTCTTTCCACCCAAAGGTTATAACTTTAATTGTATTACAATTATTTAGACTAAGTAAGATGAGGTGGACTCCCCAGTATCTGAAATCAAGTCACCTCACATCAGCTGCTCCTGTGCAGTGGCGTTTTCATGTATTCAAACTGAATTCGGTTGCCAGCTGCACAAGGGCTACTATAAAAGAGTAGGTGTCTACCATATATCCCACCTGTGCGTAAAATCTGTTTTAGGGTGGAATTCCCCTTTAGGCGGGAGCTATCAGTCATGTGCCAGTGAGGTATCCCCCCTGATCCTCTGTTGTGGTTTCTCTGGGTGAGATGAAGGCTATTGCTGTGACACTGGGAGGTAGGCGAACTCTTAAACGCCCCCCTCTCTGTGTCTGATCTCTTTGTTCCCTATACACTGGCACGCGCGTGCGTGACTGGAAATACACAAACACCAATGAATGAATGCAAGCACACACACACACACACACACACACACACACACACACACACACACACACACACACACACACTCGTAAACACACAGTCATGCACACACACGCCGTTAGCTGATCCCTGTAAGAGTATACTCTTTATGTCATAACCCCAATAAAAGCACAGCCCTCCAGATGTCTGGTGTGTGTATCATCGTGTTGGGCAGATCACGTAAGATGAATGCCCACTCGCTACATCAGAAGGAATTCTCAATTCCCTCTCACACACACACGTCATCCAGAAGTGCGATCATGTCAGTGGTAGAGAGGTGGTGAGACACCGACAGTGGCTGCCTCATACAAAAAGGAATGTTGTTCATAAGACATCTGGTGCAGGTACATGGTCAAATATTATGTCATCACATTCAGGTGCTGGTGAAGAAGGGGGCTATTTAGTACAGCTCACGTTTCACACTCAACAGACAATAACACAAATTGTCTCATTCTCATGGGCAGACAAGCACAAACATTAATTCTGTATTTAAATTTACACAAGACTTTTCAGGAATAGAGTGGCAAAAATAACAAAAATATATTATGGTGATATGTAGTGACAGAACAGATTAATCTGAGACGGATTATTTGGAGTTCACAATCAATATTTCAGATGCCTTGGAATAATGGTCAGTATGATAAGAAATATTCTACAGTGATCATAAAGTCATACCGTGATCAGACCTTAAAATACAGCTGAAGGCTATCATTATGTTACTGAAACAATGGATAGGACTCCTGGTGTCTTACCCATTCTCGTTGCATGGCTCTATAAGAGTGGTCCAGACTGAAATCACTCCACAACTGTTGGATGGATTGACATGACATTTAGTACACACATTCATTCACAAATGAAAAATAATGCGCTTCATATATAATCCATGTAAATGGCGCCAGGAAGCTGTGATCATGTGACCTATGAGCTGCAGTTTTTTCTTATATGATGAGAGGAAATCAGGTCATGTAGTACAAAGAGAGACAAATAAATGAAGGGAGGTGGTCGGGTGGACGATAGGTCAAACAAACAGGACTTTCACCCAGGAGACCACTGTTGGTGTCCCGTCAAAGTTCAAGTCAATGTTGAATTATTGTAAGTTACATGCGTACATCACATGACAATGCCCAACCAAATATTTTTTTTCTAAACCTAACTTAACAGGAAATACCATATGAATCTTTGTATGACGATAGGTTGCCATGGTGACCCCCTGACTTTTCATCGAATAACACCATCAGGTCAAACTAAATATTTTGGCTTATGAGTAAATACTGAGACTAATGATATTCCCATCACTCTTAGCTGTATTTTCTGTTTTGTGTTAATTACCTCCGCCAAGGAGGTTATGTTTTTGCTGCGTTGGTCTGTTTGTTTGTCTGCAAAATAACTCAAAAAGTTTTAAACGGATTTTGATGAAATTTTCAGGAAAGATTGATAATGGGACAAGGAACAGATGATAAAATTTTGGTAGTGATCGGTTGAAGCGAAGTGGATAAAATAATAAAATGCTGGGAAATCCGAGCTGCTTGGCGGAGGTCTGCGCTCTCCGAGTGCTCTAGTTAAATTATGCTATCATGCTAACATGCTAAACTAAGATACTAAGATCTGAAAAATGGTAACTCCTGTGTAGCATTGTCATTGCGAGCATCTTAGCATGCTGACGTAAGCCTTCAGCTCAAAACACCTCTGCAACAAGTACACCTTCAGAGAGTTGGATGGCTCAGGACTCTTAATGTTAGTATTCAAAACCCTTGTAACTACTGCAACAATTTCAGTGAGCAATCACAATCGGAGGCCACAGAGAGATTTTTTTTAACATTTCTGCTGCACAGCATCCACTCCTTGCAGGCATAATGTCCTCATTTTCAAAATGCTTTATTTTTCCTGTGCCACACTACAGTTAAACACAACTGGTCAATTTCAGATTTCAAAATGCATTTGCAAAAAGCACCAGTTTGAGAGGAGCCAAAAGGGAAAAAAGTCCTTTTAATATTTTGCCTTGTTTGTGTGGACATTAGTGACCATCAATAATGACCGCCCTAATTAAGACAAAAACTTTGCATTGGGAAATTTCTGCCTACTTGTGTCTTGGGTCTCATCCACTGGGAGGTCCCTGGTCTGCAGAAAAGCATACTCTGAAAAGATTGTATATGTGTGTACATGCACATATACATGTGCACTCACAGACCCGCCTGCAAGCGTGGGGCAGGTTTGAACACTGTGGTGGCAGTGAAGCCTTGGCACTCCCCGTCTGACATGTTCAAATCTGTCCTCATCAGTGATTCTCCACTTAATCCGCACCTGATCGCCTCTGTCTGTCACATCAAAAAGTGAAGGGAAGGGTATCAGAAAGAAATGATTCATTCTGCGTGTCCTCCTTTAATTTTTTTCTATCGGTTTAAACTAGAGGTCAATACAGTACCTCTGAGTTAAAGTGAAAGAAAAGGGAACAGCATCTTCAGGTTTAAGTGTTGGTGGGGGGTGGGGAGTGGAATGGTGGAGACATGAAACAGAAGGTGTGAGCTTCAGTCACACCTGTATGAAACAGAAGGTGAAAGTTTTAGGCCACATACCTTACACTCTTCCCTTTAGTTAAACACGTGGAATGTACAGTACTGTACTGTCTATGCTGTATGCATGCGAAAGAGTGAGAAATTGTGTGCATGTGTTCGTGTGCATGCGTATGTGTGTGCATTGCAAAACAAAAGATCATGTCTGTTTGTGATGCATAGCAAAAGAATAGCAAAAGTTAGTTCATAATAATTAGAAAATTTGAGAACATTTGTCAGACGTACATACAGTATATACATGTGCACTCAAACATCAATGACTGACTGCATTTCTCAGTCTCATACGTTGTAACTTAGAAAATGTATTATGCAGTATATACATACAAACCTGTATAAGTAGAACCAGTGCCAGTGACAGACACCATGACAGACCAAAAGAGTATAAGCACACAGTTAATAAAATAAAGCCAGGTGATCCAGGTTGTTCCCAGCATATCTGCCCACGTCGCACCACAGTCTGCAGACATGGTTGCCCTGCGGGATCATGGGAGAGAAAAAGGAGGGATGGACAGGAGGGAATGGAGGAGGGAAGAATGTGAGGAATGAAGGGTGAGCTCAACCCGGCAGGTCTGTGCAGAGACAGCATGCGCAGTGAACTCTATGTAAGGTACTAAAAATGGCCTCAGGACACATCTTTGACTCTGCCTCTGCACAAAGAACTTGCTACTGATTAACCTACATCTAATTATCTCTCACACCCATTCCTTGACACTGTCTCATCCGTAGAGAAGAAGAATCAATCCGTACTCTGATTGCTTATTTTCAGGTTTGATAGCTTGGTCACTAACATTATTAAAAGATGTATTAGTACCATCGACTTTTGTCTCATAACTGAAAAATAGGTCCTTTTATGAAACAGTCTGGGTCAATAAAAGTTTATGGTGCTGCACAGCTAATAAGTTACAGTAGCTCCCTCTATTTTGGACTCCATCAGTGGTTACCACCATCAGGATGGTTTGCTTTTGGTCATTGCACGATTTTGGCATGTCAAAGTTCACCATCATTGGACTAATCTTAAATAGATATCTTTATATGTTCTTGATTCTGTAACCAAGCCAGACAAGTTTTGGTATCAGAAGCATTCTGGTTTCAATTTGTCGTCATTAGTAATCCAGTAGTATTGACCAATCACATTTGAACAGCAGGTTAATAGTCCATGTTAAGAGGTGGAAGGTATTGGCTATTGTCCAATGATGACTTAAGTCTATATTAGCTTTTTTAAAAATAGTGGTTAGCACTGTCGCCTCACAGCAAGAGGGTTCCTGGTTCAATCCCAGGAGGGAGCCCTTCTGTGCGGAGTTTGCATGTTCTCCCTGTGTCAGCGTGGGTTTTCTCCGGGTACTCTGGCTTCCTCCCTCAGTCCAAAGGCATGCAGGTTGGGGACTAGGTTAATTGGTGACTCTAAATTGTCTGTAGGTGTAAATGTAAGCATGAATGGTTGTCTGTTTCTATGTGTTAGCATAGGCTGCGATAGTCTTATGACCTGTCCAGGGTGTAGCCTGCCTCTTGCCCAGTGTCAGCTGGGATAGGCTATTGCATTATCTTTCAAGAGGATAAGCGGTTACGAAAATGGACAGATGGATGGATGCTTTCATATGCAGATATATGTTAGCTTACATGACCACCACACGGAAGAGGAAGTCCTTGCTGGCTATTAGCTGATATCGGCATGCTACACAGTATCTCCTGAAATACTGGCTGTGGATGTGTTCCAAGATTGACATTGGACTAATGTAGCCTGAAAACACCCTCATGGTGGAGCTTATACTGCTCATTATGTTTTTCAGGACACTGTCACAACCAGGAGTGTGAGTAAGTGTTGGTGGCAAAGGAGTCCTTCAGAGTACCTCTAGCGTAAATGACTGAGAGCTGGTTTTAGCACTAAAAAGTTTGGAGAATTGGAGGAGACCAAAGATATAAGGTCTTAAAGTTAAGACTGACATGCCAATTAATTCTTGAGATTGTTCTGTAAATAACACCCATGGTATTTACCAACTATGAAGACAAGAAGGAAAACTCCTTAAAGTCCTCATCAAGGCACAGCTGAGAACAGTTTTGGTAATGACTATGATTGAAGCTAAGCCCAGGACGATAAAGATTTTGACCTTCATTGCAACGGATTACTGAAATTCCTTTGCTGTGCTGAATCTCCAGTATGCTGCAATGAACAAAATGTAAGCAAAGGACCCATACATATTGTCAGCATTGTTTAGGATGGCATAATAAAGGTTACACAGTGTGCCTCTTGTTCCATGTGCACAGGCAACTCACTGACACAAGCTAAACAGTACAAAATATGCAATTTATGCAGGATCAGCCAATCAGGCTGGACCACCAACAGCTCCACTGGGTTACTTTAACTCTTCCGTTGATCCTTTCAGTTCATTAGAATCCTTTGATGCTCCACAGGTCACAGGAGAATATCTAAGGCATTAAACGACTACAAATGAGAAATTACCCACAAATGAAGTCGTTTGGTTAACCACAAGTGTTTCAGATCTGTCTATGGAACCATACACACCCTTTCTCAGAGGCTTAAAGTCTGGTCTGGTAGACGACCGTGGGTTGCAGTCTATCATGGGTCAGTAGGAGTAAAGAGCAAGGTAGGAGGTGGAAAGGAGAAGGGCCATAAAAACAAGCCTCTGAAAAGCTTAAGATTAAAGGGTACCACTGCCTGTCCCTCGTTGCGTTATTAATGCTGAAATTAGTAATTACACTGTCTCAGATGTTTTTAAAGCTTGGTTGATGATGCAGCAATTTAACTTGTTTGGGGCAGATAACTGATCAAAGCAGGACAACCTGGGTCGTAAAGGGGAAGGCTGAGGTCCACACAACTAAAGGCAGAGAAAAAGAGAGGGAGAAGAAAAAAGATACCGTACAAATATGAGACAGTCAAAGCAAAGTAACATTATTGAATATATTTCTTGAATATAAAGGTTTGATGAGAAAAGTTTTTTAAAGCTACCTGAATTAAAGATCAAAGAGTGCAGGCCTACATAGAGACAAAAAATAATAATTTAACTGTGATAGGTCCTTAGTTTACAGGAAATTCCGCTATGTTCCAACCTGGGCATTAATTGTGGTCATTCAGACTAATGCTTCATTCAAACTTTGCATTCACCATCTGCTTGGTAGAGATTTATGGGATAATACCATACAGTAGCCTATATCAAACAAACTAGACTGTTCTCATACATTGTTCATATGTTTTCCTACAAAAAGTAATGAAATTTGCACATATCCCATGTAAGGCTGAACCTGTAATTTGTGCATAACCCATGTATTTTGGAAGGCTGTGATCACATGACCAATGTGCTGATGGAAGTAAAGCTTGTCCTGAGCTGTCCAGTTAAGAGGCAGGTTGGGGCAGTGGATGGGTCACAAAACACAGGACTTTCCGGTGTACAGAACAGTGTAAACTTTAAGTGAACTTTGAGTAACCACAGTAACTTGATTTGAATTACCTTCGTCACTTTGCATTAATAACATAACTTTATATGAAGGTTGTAATGTCATTTGTGGGCCACTAAATTTAGGATATTATACAAACTGTTTGCATTTTCAAAGGATATTATATGAACCATTGTAGCTTTAGCCTCCTAAAGCTTTTCCAAATAACATGAGATGTACACAGGTAATCACAGAAATTAGACTGGAATATCTTTTATGGCTAATTACATATCAGCTTCCAGGGCAACTTGCTGACAAAGCTACCAAGCCAATCTGGCTGTCCATTAATACGTGTTGTTATGCGGGCTGTAATTACTGGTACTTACGGTATGGAGAGCTGAAAATTTGGTTCAGCTGACCTCCATCTTTTACTCCAATTGTTTTTAGGGAGATGAAGCACAGTTTTCCCCACAGCAGTGTTTATCAGAGCAGCAAATTCATTTGCTGTAGCACCTGGGATCAAGCTTAGATTTTCCAAGTCTGGCATTGACGAGTCCTATCCTTTACGACAAAGTTCAGTAAGCTTTGGAGAGCAACCACCAGTTTCTGGAGGTATGTTGCGTGGGGGACGGTCCTCTGTTGCCTTTCTTCCCCTGTCTCCATTCTTCATCTTTTCTCTTCCATTTGATTTAGCTCGTTTCAAATAAATATGGTTGGTGGTCAAAGTGAAAAGACATTTTCTTGAATTTCCTAAGAACAAAACATGTTAATAAACCACAGCAAACCACAGCCTCATACAAAACCAGGAGTGCACAGATATAGACAGCTAATGGAGTTAGGAGACAAGTTGCCCTGGAAGTAGAGTCCTATGTAGTGAGCTATAACTGCTAATCCAATGAGCTAATTGCTCTGTTACTTTTGTACTGTTTCAAGGGCAAGACAAACACTTATGAACCAGAGAGCTTTGGGAGGCTTACGCGGCTTGTCCCAATAAACTCATTTTGCAGGAGGAAGTTGCAAGTGCAAAATTGGAATAAATCATTGTCAGACTGGCCACATTTGTGAGATTATGACCTTGAAGTTAAACTGCCAAAGTGATCCCCTCAGATCCATTTGTGCTGTATGAAGTTGTAATGATCAGCAATAAAAGAGTGGCAACAGTTAAGACGTGTATTGTCTTGCTGTCAACAGTGTGGGTAGGTATTGGGTGCCTGTGCTGGCTGAGTCACAGTTTCTCTAAAACATCCAAAATTCTTGATGGACAAAACATGAATAGTATGAGATTACAAAGATATGTGAATTCAGCACTTTCTTACAATAAAAAAACCCCAAAACACTGCAGATACATAGAAAACATTTGAAGGATGTTGACGAGGACTCCCATGATGCCTGTATCACTTTCACCACATGTGGTTGGGATCGTGGGTGGGGAAGCATTTCCAGCAATTTAAGAGAATGCATGGCAGATGAGAAAAGAATGCAGACACAAAAGACTAAACATAATGGCACATTAAGTACATTCCTTCATTTGGTGGCAAAAATACAGTATGTGGCACAGCTGTGCTTATGTGTAGGAATATAGATATTATACGGTGGAGAAAACGTAGTGCCAAAGGAAAGGGCTGTCAGATGGCAAGGTAAAGCAGTTAAAATATTCTAACAATAGCATACATGCATCGTCTTCCTTCAAAATACACTTCTGTTTTCACAGGAAATTTTACGTTTACATACGGTCTCTTTCAAAACAAACACACTACGTCGGTACAACACTGCAAATTGACGTTTTTTTTGTCCTTCAACAACAAAAACGTGTGGTTGGATTTAGACTACAAAAGCAAGCGGTTAGGTTTAGAAAAAAAGAACAACATTTGGCTTTAGAATCTCACGTGACATGAACACTGCTCTCTTGGGTAAAAGTCGATGTTTGTTGGTTGCATCCACCACCCCTTCCACCCATCCCAGTCGGACTGTAACTGCCTTAATTTTCGTTACAACATGACAACCGGCCACGTATCATGCCAACGTTAAAGTACACCTTTTTGTTTGTTGGTTTCTGAAGTCACTGCCCAAGCACGACTGGGCTCTTTAAACAGGGAGCATGCTAACCGCCACCTACTGTTTGTAATACACTGACTATAGATAAGTAGCTCATACAGCCCCACTTAAAAAAAAATCTTCAAAAAACTATCCCTTTAAAGGAATAGTTTAATGGAAATTGGTATGACATATTTTTAGAAAGTCATTACCGCTTAATGTACCACCACAACACCAGTGGATGCATCAAACACTATCAGACCATATCATGCATTTCATTTATATCTTAAGTGCTGTAATTATTTGCTTATGGTTTTTCCATGCATTAGTAAAAGGGATTGATGTTGGAGAGCTTGCACTGGAAATAGCTTTGCTAGCGGGATCACTAATTACAAATGTTTTTGAACTGCTAAAGAGGCAATGCTTACTGAGTAATGGACAGCACTTGCATGGTGCTTTTGTAGTCTTCTGACCATTCAAAGCATTTTTACATTACATGTCGCATTCACCCATTTACACACTGGTGGCCGAGGCCACCATACATAGTGCCACCATTCACATGCACTTAAACATCAATTGAACAGCCACTGGAAACAATTTGGGGTTCAGTATCTTGCCCAAGGATTCTTCAGCATGTGGACTGGAGGAGCTGGGGATTGAACCATTGATCTTCTGATAGTGGACAGTGGACGACCCCCTCTACCTTCTGGGCAACAGCCGCCCCACCCTACTGAGCCATGCAGTTGTCCATATACACCTAAAATAGGTCTTTCTCAATCTGCTTTCCAGTCTGTACTTTTGTCTGTACATATGAAATCTTAATAGTGATTGCCCAAGCAATGTCCTGATTACAAGTTCCCGTTTTTCCAAGAATGGCCCGAATACCTGCAAAAATGTTGCTGTCTTCTTCTTGGTTGAGCTCAAAGTGCAATATTTCAGCCAGTTCTGGGTGAATCAGTAGAGCTAAAGGTTCTTTCTGGGGAGATCCACTGGACCAGAGGGGATTGCCCTCTTCCATATATAGCCCTTCTTGTGAGGAAATGTTTGACCCTCGCTGATCAATATTTTAGGAAATTGCTCCTTGTGTCACTCCCCATCTCCCAAGCTGACAAGGATGTGATTGCAGTGTGTGTGTGTGTGTGTGTGTATGTGTGTGTGTGTGTGTGTGTGTGTGTGTGTGTGTGTATGTGTGTGTGTGTGTGTGTGAGGCTTGAGTTAAAGTGAAAGCGTCAGCAGGCCCATAGCATTTCTCCCTACCATCTCATTCCCTGTCAGGCTTCAAGAAAGTGGAACTCAAATCCAGTGGAGCAAGTGTCAGCCTAGGTCGAGCGGAACATGTTGCAAATGGTGTTAAAAGCATGTACTCGTTGGCCTCCGCTCTCAATAATAAATGAGAGAAGGCCTACTAAAAATGATCCCTGTTTCCTCTTCGATCCTTCCCTGGTGGAAGCGGGCATGAATTAGTAACACAGATCAAACTGCAGTGTTAGCGCAGATCAAGTATTTGTAAAGAAGCTGAAAGGACTATATACAAGACAGGCCCTATGAGATAATGTGGATGTACCTTGCATGTTCCTTGTTCCTGTCACATTGAATTTTAATTTGGAATAGAGCAATTCTACAAGGTATAAAAATGATGAATTAGTTATCAAAACACAGGACCTATCTTTAGACAGAGATGTCTTGGAAAAGAGTTTTTTAAAAGCTGTTTTCGTAAAGTTAAAACTGAAATATTTGCAAGCGGAAAAAGGAAAGCGAGTACAGTAATTCATTTCTGACAAATGTACCTTCATTAATGTCATTTAAAGTCAGCAATCAAATCACTAGATAGTAGTTAGCATAGAACTGATTTAACCTCAGAGTGTTGGTCTGCTTCAGCTAATTGGATTAAACTATCCACTTGTGTGGTCTTCTCTGATCTAGCCTAAAAAGGCAATCTTTGCTGATGCGGTATGTCTAAAATGACAGTCAGGGATTGCAATGCTTCCAAACTTTACTGAAACATGCATTTTACTGACTGGTCATGAGCAGTCTATTAAGAGGGAACCATGCACGGAAAAAGCACATGCTGATATTACTTTGCTTCAAGTTGCCATACAACTGGATAGTACTCTGGGCAGCTCAGTGTGTTTTCTTGAAAGCATGTGATGATTCACAAACTACAGATTACAGGCCTTGCAGAGATTTAAATTGTGGAACCATTTGCACAATGCCTTTCCAATCTGAGCATCATTTGCAGATATAAATAGCTATTTGTAGACTATACACAGAGCTTTAATGACCATCATTGTAGCATCTGCTCAATGCATAACACTAAAATCATTCATTACATCGGTGGTCAGCTGATTTTCAGGATGATCAGTCACACAATGACGTCGTCTATAATGTACAAACTAATCATAAATACTGCTGTTGTTGCTCTGCATGACTTGCTTGCTACATGCGCCCACAGCATACATGGATTACTGTTATAATGCAATATTCAATGTTCTTTCTCCTGAGTTTACTTGTAGGGACTGGTCCCTTACATTTGTTCTTTTCCATCCACCCTTGAGGGAAAAGTCAAAGAGAGCATTTATACCCAGTCAAGCTTGTAGCAGCTAGCTGCCTGTCTGTCTTCTTATTTTCGGCTTCCTACACGTCTTCCTCCCCAACTTCACACTTCTCTGTTCATCATTATTGTGTGCACTGTAATTCTGCCATGCAGTCTCCTTGTCGCTGCACCTTAGTGCTTTCTAGAGTTTTTTGTTTTTTTTCATTTGCTCCACTAATGCACCTACTTTTGGTTGTTTTTTGCATATTTTGGTGAAACGTCAGCCTAGCCTGTGTTTAGGTAATCAGTGATACAGTTAAGGGTCTCATAGTTTAAAGGGAAATTTCGGTTTATTTCAACCCGCCTCCTATCGTCCTAAATTTGTTTCAAGTGACTAGTGACATAAAAATAATAGTTAGCATGTTAGCTGTTAGCCTAGATACAGACAGGGCACATAGTAGCATCAGACCTGTTAAAATATTTTTTTCCCACAAAGACCGCCTCATATCATTATGATAAATGTCAGAGAACATATAGAAAACAACATGTAAACGTGTTGTCTTACCTTACCGGTGTGCTGCCATGTTTGTTTACCATTTAGCTGTGCTTTCCAAAGCGCGGCCGAAATCTTGCGAGAACAAGCAGCACCAGCTGGAAGGCAGAACCGGACAGTAGCCTGAAAAGTTCATCCATTTATTTTATGAAAGATTTATAGAATAATGGCTGACTTTTTGCCGGACTTCGACTAAGGAAGACACACACTCAAACAAATGCATGCATGCCTACAAAAACACCTGCATGCACAGATGCTCATATGCAAACGTACAGTATGCAAGAAAGACAGAGGTATGCCCTCCTGCTATCTCATGCACAAATACTTTACACACACACACATGCCCAGCAGTTATAAAGTCTCTGATTAGAGCTTGCGCACTGTGGTCTTGTTACTTGTAGGAATATGCAAAATTTATGGTTTTAATTAGTTTGTTTACATTGAGGATAACTGAGTTATTAAAACGTTCTTTATAAGTGATCTCAGAAAACAACAATATCAATTAAGCAGTTCAGGTGAAAAATTAATGAACATACCTGTTGACAGCTTGATATGCAGTGCCCAAGGACAAAAGGTGTCAGTGTCCTGGGGGAACCTTGTATTTTCAGAAGAACTGTTGTCACCACAAGTGGAAAACAGTAAAGAATGACACATTTTCACTTCAACAGATGTTGATTTACAAGGTAATGCAATGGTTTTGCAAGCGGTTTCACTCTGAATAGTGAAGACGCACATGTCGCTACACGTTATTTACATGCATAGTGAGTGTCCATTTAGGCATCATTGCAAAACAACCTGACCTTGTCCCTGAAAACATTAAAGAATGTCTAACAAGTGATGCAGACCTGCTAGTTCATGCCAAGGGATCATAACATAATAAATCTCATTCAACAGCATAATGTTGTTTCAGCTCAAATCTGCAGTCACTTTGGGACCTGCGCTCTATCAAAATAACAGCCACTGTTCAAATAAACTCAACACACAAGTCCAGGCCTGGTGTTTCTTCACAGGCAGGAGCTATTCTCATGAAGATTAATGTTTTTTTTTTTCTTTCTTTCGAGTAATCTGATATTAAACAACTATTTATCAAGGATTATAATATCTGTTTGCATTCTGAATAGTTATATGACCATTTGGCGTTTGATTCTTTCCATGCAAGATGAAATCATTAATGCAGAAAAAAGAGAAGTGAGCGTTTTGATTGATTTCTGCACAATTACTTCTTATATAATAATTGAGGGGATCATCTTAACTTTGATTTGGCAGCCACTTAAGCCTACTGGTGGAAGAATCCAGCAAGGATCTCAGCAGGTTTCTCAACCTTGGCATCAGGTCGTTGTCAACACATAATACGCACATGCAGACACACACCCTGTCACTTAAATTCATGTGCCTGCGAAAAGAAACACACATGCTTGCATAAACAAACACGCACGCAACAGTGTTGTCACCACATGAAGAGATCTGCACATAAACTATTTATACGCGTAGAGAGGGAGATGAAGAACATGTTCACTTTAAATCAGTGTACTAAAAGATGCACTATGCATGCTAAACTCAACATACAGATGGTGCACCAAGGGAGGAGAGAGGAGAAGCAGGACAGCAAAGGAAGCTTTTTTTTTTTTTTTTTAACTCCCTGAAAGCGAGCAGTATGTTTGGATAAGAATAGAATTGCATGACTCTGAAATAGCACCTTTTTACTGCACATCTGTTTACTTTGAAAGTGTATCTCTTGCATTCTTACACTTAACTTGGTGACTTCATCACTTCCCTCAGGGCACAGAATATATAAGTGAGTCAGGACGCTCAACAGGATTTCTCTCTGCACGCAAGCAGCAACTGGTAAAGGAGGGTCTACACTTGACCACAGACTTGTGGTCTTATCTGGTCATGATATATCTTAAGGTTCCTAACAAAAACATTCAGGCTATGTGCAGTCAAAGGCAATCACTGTAATAACTGTAATTACAATATGGAGGCCAACTATTACAGTGATGGGGCTTTTTGTGTCGGTTTTTCAGTCATTGTGGAAAGAATAAAGCTTCTGAACACTCTCTCCACATATCTGACATTTAACGGAGCTCTGTGCAATATGTAGAGGATTAATATTGTCCCATCTCATTAATAGAGTCCCGAGCAGAGAATGAAGTCATGCAAACTATGTGTGTTATAAGGCAACTTCTTTGTTTTTGTTGTCGTAGGTGGTCCTGCTATGAGTGTATGTTAATGCATGTGAGTCCCGTGTGTGTATCCTACTGGCTACTCCACACTAGTCTCATTTGGCTTTTACCATTGATAGCAGGATGTTGCAAAAGCATAGCGCCCAACCCCACGATAAACACCATTAGCTCCTTCAGCACTGTCGCCGTTGGTAGCACAGTTGACACTGTAAGCACCATGACCTGCTAGTCACTGGCTCAGCCTCCTCCATGTTGAGAGCTGTGTGTAGACAACCTCTGAATCATAGATATGCTCTGAATATTATATAAAGCTCTGTAATTTTCTGTCAGAGACCTTCTTTAAAGCATGAGAAACAGTTGCTCCCAGAGTATATCCCTATATTTATCCCTGTATATCCTCCAAATAAAAAGGGCAACAACCAATTATAAGCCAATATCAAGTAATCATTTTTTTTGTACCTTTATGTACTTTTGAGTCCTAATTCTATAAATATGGAAGACAAATTAAGGCAATGAAATATACACATTTTAAAGACTAAAGTGAAAAAAAAGTCACTTAAATTTTGCAAACCCACGGACAAACAGTAGCAAATATTATATGCGGTACAGTTAGCAAGGGGCGCAGATTTCTCAGATCAACTTAACTTGTCACGAGAATGTTATTCAGCCTCTGAAAACAGGTATATTATGTATTCTGTGGCTCTGGGAGAACTTTCTACAGTCTTAAAAAAAGCATCAGGGTTATCTCAGTTTAGGCTCTCTGAGACCACAAATTTAGAACAGAAACACTGTGATACAAACCAGAGTTGAGAAGCAATATAACCATTTTACTAGGCTGTAAAGGTCAAACAATACTGTTGAATTATATATTTATATTTATTTTATAATTGTAAATCCCATTCAGATGTGTAACTAGTAATAACTACAAATCCAGCCTTGGAACACAGCCTTTCCAAACAGTATGTAGCTCGCTGTCAATAAGGATGATCAAATATTGCTGTTTATTTAATATCTGTATCTATGTCAGCTTGACAGAAGAGGCGGGTCCATGAGCAAGTTGAGGGATTGTGGGGGGCATGGTTGCAAATACACAGCAAAAGTGCCCTCTTGGATGCGCCTGTGGTAGATATATGATAGTGCCTTCTAAGGTGTCCTTCCAGTGGAGAAAGCACAATGCAGTGCCGTAGGCTACCCTCCATGCTAGAAAACTTTCTGCCCACTGGTGCCCCAGTGCGTCTGGCCCTCAGACAGCTGGAGAACACCACTGCAAGTATCAATGACATAAGTACCTGTGCTGATCAGCTTGCTGTGTTTGTCATGGGATATGTAGGTTTCACTTTCTTTTCTGTTTCAATTTCTAATAGCATCTGCTGCAGTGGATGGTGACTTGTCTTAGAATATGAACAGTAAACAACAGGCAAACTCTATTCTTTAAAAAGACCTATAAAAGAATTGTTGGACGCGATATTGCATTGAGCAACAGAAGCTAGTGGAAGATGACCCAATATAGGGATATGTCAAACTCTGCTGCCTTAATCATGACTATTCCTCTTCTTCTTTTTTTTTTAATCTGTCTTTTATAAGTCAACTGTACAGAAGTTTGGAACTAAATCTTTGGAGTGGCCTTTCAAAAGCCATCAGTTTCTAATATAGCATGTTGGATTTCATGACATCTTTGCCTGATTCCTTTGCGACTAATAGATTGGCTAGTGTGATCTGCAATGGGGAAGGTGTTATTCTTCTACCTGTACAAATACAAAGTAATGTTAATAACTAGAATGTATGTATGTATTCACATTGAATGGAGACCTCTGATGTAACCTTACCATACAACACTAACATACAGTAACTAAGGGATTCATCATCATTAGTATGCTTTTGGCAGTTGACTCGTGACAAAATAAACATAGAGCTGTTCTCTTACCAAATACACTGCTTCCATGTATTTTATTATTCATCACATTAAAGCCCCTTTCAATATTATGGTCTTTCTTTATTGTCTTACAAATATTAAGTTATCCACAAAAATAAAATAACTTAGATAATAACCATATTAAAACATAAAAATACATACATACATTACATTTATGACATGAAAAAAAAATGCATATTGCTGATATCTCCCAGAGTTTTCCTGGACACAGTTCTGTATGTGCAAACTACTTATCAGGATCAAAATAATCTGTTACACTGGAAACACAATTCCAGATTTTTTTTTCTCTCCTCTGCTTTCAACACAGAAAAATATTTGCTTGAAATAAATTACAGTCTGATAAGGAGCCTCGCTCATACACATTTCTCGAGAACAAATATGATCCTAATATGAAAATGTGCACAGGCAGGAATCCGTATCAACTTTGCTATTTATATACCTTGAAGTTGACATCAGAATATCCCTATTTGCACACATCAACGACGTGTGAAAAAGGTGAGTGTAGATATACCACAAGAAGCTTACAGTGTCGCACACAGTATGTTGCATCACAAAACAGGAAACACTTTGACTGATGGCAGTTTAGGATGTCTATGGTGTGAGGAACTGAAGCCTGTTGACATGCGCTCAGTTTCCTGAGACGCTTTAAATTTATTGATGGTATTTGTGCAGCATTATTCAGTTTTATTTACAATGCTGTTCAGGTCATGCTGAAGATGAGAACTGTACTTGTTAAATAAAGGTCCACTGTGCACTTTACTCTGGTAGTCCTCTTACAAAACACACCACACACAACACAGACAACACATGGAACATTTTGGACAATGTATCTGTGCTCTGTTTTGGGGTAATATATTATTTCAAAACAGCTATACAAGCTCTTGTCACAATGGTTGTTGAATAGATTCACAAAATTAACATTATAGCTAGTGCTTCTCCTGACTCTACTGGAAGCTGGTATGTGTGGATTTAATTTGTCATCGACTACTAGAAGGAAGGAGGTTAGGTTGTAAGGGTCTGATATGACGAATCGTACCAGCAATCACACTTTCAGATCTGTCTTTTGGTGGACTTCAGCTTCAGCCACTGCTGATTGATTCATCATTGCTGTAATGTCCTCAAATGGAACTTGCTCATTTAAATAGTCCAGAGTGTCCTGGGACTCATGTGAATGTATTTATTGCGGGGTGCCATCGCTGTTAGCAGGATCACATGTTATGCATACAACATAGTAACACTGACTGATACATCTACAGAGTGTCAATTGAGCCCTGCTGTATTTTTAGGTGTAACACGATAGTTGCTATAAACACTGAAACTTCTGAACTGCCCTTGAACAAGGCACTAAATCCTTAAGTGCTCCAGGTGTGTTGTGCTGTGTCAAATCCTGTGCATTGTGAATCCTGATGTGTGAAAAGGTCTATATTTGTCTCAACCTTTCCACCTTATATACTGCTGGTGCTATGAAGCAATATGATTTTCGCTCTGCATGCAATCTACTGCTTACCCTCTACTTCCTCTTTGCTCACCTGAGTCTCATGCAGCTGTATGTCAGTCAACATGGAGCTTTCAGATATTTATCTGATATAACTATGTTCCTTTTGTCTCAAGAGGAAGGTAGTAAACATCCAAGCTCTTTGCATTGTGGCAGCTTTAGACATATGCCACATGTGCACACTCTTTACCAACATGCGCATCTATCTTTCTGCTGGCTCAACTGCTTCGCACTCTGTCCTCACTCATCTGGAAAACAGCAGTCCACCGCAAAAAGGTATGGGGCACATATATTACAGTCATATTCCCCTTTCAAATTAATAGTCTTGATTTAAAAAAAGGTCTTTGTCTTTGTTTTCTTTATTGTGTACAGTCTTTTAGTGTGTGTTTCTTCATTTACAGACACTGACCCACTCTGTTATCCTGCACTCTTCGCACACCACATAGCAGCACCAGTGAAACTTGCAGTTGCAGCGTTCACTCCGCGTCTGCTGTAGGATGTTGTGGCCTCTCCCGCAGCACAGACTCTCACAGTTGTCCATGCCGGGGCTGGTCTTGTTACAGATCCTGCCCTGCGTGCCTGCCGAGTCCGATCCCAGGTCGCGCTCACAGAAGTCTGGCGACTTTTCAAAGTAGACAAGCTCGTTGATGCTTGGTCGCCGCCGATGTGAGTGGTGGTGATTGTGGTGGTTGTTCTGATGATGGTGATGGTGGTGGTGGTTGTGGTGGTTGTGATGGTTATGGTGGTTGTGGTGGTTGTTGTGGTTGGAGTGGTCGAGCTGTCCAGTGTTTCGGTTGTGAGCCTTGATGAGCGTGGCAATGTGGAAGCGCTCTTTGAGTATTGAGCCCACCACCCGGAACTCGGGGGTGACCTGCCAGCATGTCTTCAGCTGGCAGCTGCCCGACGTCCCGTGGCACTTGCATTTCCTTCTCATGTGGTCGAGCACCACCTGCGATGAAAACCCAGATGGCACAGACAAAAAGAGAGAGTGGGATGGAGTGAGGAAGTGAGAGGAGGGGGAGAAAGAAAATGAGACGGATTAATGGCTTTCTTGATTACTGGCTACACATGAAGTTTAACACAGGTAGGCTACAGACTGTTGCAGACTCCACGTCATATTTCAAACTAGCTTTTTTTTAAATTTGTTTGTTCTTCTAAGCACACCACTATTCCAAGGTATAGTAAATGACACATAGTACCCTGAAGGAATATTGGTCCCGCATTTAACAAGCCAGGTGGTCTGACTCTGGGCCTGTTGTCAAACATACTGATATCGAATAACACAGATGGATGCAGGCATTACCCAAACAGACATTAGTGTCATTATTCATCTTTTGGCATGAGGTGAAGGACTCCTCACATGACACACATGTAGCTGCACATTAGAGTAGTACAGTATTTATATTATTATATTTTCACTTCAGTGGTTTTTAGCTGGCTAATGGAACTACATCGATATCAAGAGCCACTGTGAATTATTTTCATTTTATTACATTACAGGAAAAAGCATGACTGTGAAAGCCATTTTAACACACATAATGGAGTTGTTTATCAAACTGAGCTTGCTTGCTGTAGCAAAGTAGTACAATTTAAAGGCACAGTTCACCCCAAAATCCAAAATAAATATCTCACCTATTGCTTGAAGTGATATTTATCATTCTAGACCATTTTGTTGTGAATTGCCAATTTGTCGAGATATCGGCCATAGAGGCATCCGACTTTTCTTGAGTATAATGGAACTAGATGGCACTCGGCTTTTGGTGCTAAAACCAACCAAAAACACACTTGAAAAACTTAACAGCAGTTGAGTTTTCCTTTTTTTTTTTTTTTTTTTTTTTTTTTACTTTTTTTTTGTGCTTTAAGCACCATAAGTCGAGTGTAGTGTAGCTCCATTATATTCAAGAAAAGGCAGACATCTCCACAGCTGATGTCTTCAGCACTGCAACTCACACCACAACAATCTCGATTGATAAATAGCACCACAGTAAGAAGAAAAAATACATTTTTGATTGGGGGTGAACTGTCCCTTTAAATCTTAGAGTCTTTCAATTAACAGTGTGTAGTATTTGGCCGCATCTACCCTTCCGCTCACCCCTCACATGAAAATGTGAAAAGGCCTTTCTGGAACCAGTGTTTTAGTTTGTCTGTTCTGGGCTACTGTAGAACCACTTGGTGCAACATGGCACAGTTATGGAGGAGGACCTGCACCGGATGTGGATATGAAGACCTTAATAGGTTATAAAAAATGGATGTTATATTCCATTTCTGTCAATAGATCTACCCAAATCCCACACACTGGACCTTTAGGGTCTAAAAGAACGTCGCTGATGTCGGAAGTACTTCTGCATGCAAGAACTAGCACAAAAAAGGTTCCATTAAAGCATGACCAGCGCTGCTAAACTAAACATCCCCTTTAGCAGTACACACACACACACACACACACACACACACACACACACACACACACACACACACACTCACACAGGTACATCCCATATGGCATAAATCCTGTCGATCGCAGTCATATTTTCATCAAGGCTATGAGTATGTATATTTGTGTGTGTGTCTGCCTGTGCTTATCAGTCATCACCTGCTCTAAACTTTAAGATCCAATTACCAACAGGAACACCAGGCCACCCAGAGTACTGACAGATGCTGCTGCTGTTGCCACCCCTATCAACACACACACACGCACACACACATGCTGGACACTTGCACAGTTCAACACATTCCACACATGTGCTAGCAATAATGCTAATCCCCGCACACGCACACAAAAACATGACTGTCACCCACACAGTCTGTGTCATCAACGCAGAATGAGACAGAACTGGTGAACCACGGGTATGAGCAACACAAAGAGATGAGTGCAGGAGTTTATTGTTTGTGTATGTGTATGTGTAAGCATGTCTGCTATGTGTTGATGCTTGTGTGTACATGGTAATACTGTGCCTATGGTTGGATGTACGTGTGTCTGTGCAGGAATGATCCTGCGGGCGCTTGCTTTGCTTCAGAACATAAAACTTTTCTAAGAAGAGCATCAGACGGATTATTTTCCTAGTAAAGATATTACATAGTCGAACCCCCTCCATTATTTAAGCAGGATCTCATTAAAAGAAGCAGCAGTTGGAACGAAAAGATAGAGGGGAAATAAGAGAGATGGGAGAGATCTCATGTATCTATTGCGTGTGAAAATCCAGTTATGCACTTCTCTAAAGTCAAGGTCAATTTGGGCCGATGCGAATATCAGGTGCTTCACTTTTCCTGTTTCCTTTTTTGCTTCAACCTATTTCAGAGGGAGCTAAAACAAGTTGTTGAGGGCTTGGTTTGCGTGCTGTAAGGCTCCATTGCATGCTGTCTTGTGGGTTTTCCAGTTGAGCAAACCACGCACAGTAAAGAAGAAGAAAAAAAAAAACATGTTTCCTTGTTCTCATGAATGAGTGGAGAGATAGACGAGACAACGAAATGGTGATGAATAGACTCGCTTGACTCATCTGGTTGAAATGAAAGTGAAAAAGAACAGCAAAAGAAAACACTCTTGTTTGCCAAAGTGTCAAAGTCAATAGTGATCAGTCACAGTGTCAAAACTAGAAAAGTGCACTCAGTAGGGAAAGACCACCCGAGATGATCGCAGACTCTAGACAATTCTTGTAATTGCACCAGACGTGGTGCAGCAGGTATCTGGAGAGTCCCATGAGTTAATAAAAATACAGGTCTTATCTATTTTTGACGGAACTACAGTGCCTTGCACAGATCAGATCGATATCTCCTGCTACAGTATCAAGCACTGTATGTGAAATGTAAATACAATGTAATAATGTGGATGAATGTATTTATGAAAAACTCACTCAGATATAAATCTTTAATCCATGTCATTCATGACTGGACTTTTAAAGGCATCAACTTTGTCTGTAAACTTCAGCACAACACAGTAGGAAATGACAATATAAAATAGAACTAAAAAACTTGTTTACTTGTGATAGAAGCAAAAATATCAAGGAAAAATAACTAAAACATGTCTAGAGGTTAAGAAAACTGATAAGTCAAACTAGGCTCTGCTGCTAAAAGGCTCCTGGTGTGGTATGACCCCATGTGGCAGACGGAACATAACCAGGTCACAGCCATGGCAGCTGGAACACAGTGCAGCTGTGCCTGGTGGTCAAATATTCATCTCTTATCATGCCTGACTTCAGTGGATCATATCAGGTATGGACTTAATCTCCAGATGCTGGGATCACTTGGATGCTGGAGTTCAAAATGAGACCAAACATTTCTATGGATGTCAGTTTTTGAGCCACGATTAAGGCCAAAATGTGGCCCGTAACAGACGGTGCTTCTTGTTGTTTAGCCGAGCTGATTTCGGGAAAACTTAAGGCCCCTACCAACCTGTTAGGAGGAGTGTAAAAATGACAGTGTAAAAATCAACGGCCCATAAAACAATAAAACAGGTTTTTCAACAATCATGAATCACCCACGGGAGGTCCTTGAGCATGTAATCATAAATGTAGACACAAAATATGAGGCTGATTGGCTAATTTCTTAATTATTTTGACAAATGTATACAGTCTCTAAATACATGCTGTATTATCATGATTAAAATAATTCAAAATGTTCATAATGTGTGTCAGGATAACAGAAAGTGACTTAGAAGTATGCATTTTGGATAAACATGGTTCTACTGTTATTGTGAGTGTTGAAAACACAATTTAAAGAAGCTGTGATCTGTGGTGAGGAGTGGCCGTAAGACTTTATAGTAAACAACATTATAATAGCTCAAACAGCACTTGCACTGAGTTCAGATTGCAGCCTTTGGTTCAGTTTTTACATAGGGGCAGAGGCAACCCCAGAATCACAAACGTGCTGGCCTTAAACACACAGCAAAGTCTGTAATCATAAAACTCTCCAACCCACTTAAACCTTAAAGGGACAAACTGACCCAGGAGACATAATTGCATCCACATTGCTTCTGTTTGAAGGTACATTCACAGCAGGATAGGGGTTTCAAAGGGCACAAAAACAACAAAAAACAGAGGAAAGTGTTATTTCTGATGACATTTTTTGTCATATTTTGGCAGGGGGGAGAAGGCCAAATTGTTCTGGGAGATTATGAACCACAGCACCATGACTCAAATATATGTGTCTCAAAGTAGGGAAAATATTTCCCTGGGGCAGAAACAGCATATGGAAATGTTCTCACTGTAACTGTGATGCCCCCAGTAGTACAGCATGCCTGGCTTCCATACGTAACGTTCAGAATTTAGCTAAATACAGCTGACCATTCGCTAAACCCCTCCCCCAAACAGGGATTGTCCAATCACTGCTTTGCATGGTAGGCCTGGGGATTTCTTCAGTGTGTACGGGCTGTGGTAAGAATTCTGCATTTAAAGAGTTTAGAGGGTGGTGTCTTTTTATTTTTTTTAGTCTTTGCAAAGCCCTAAACACAAGGGCATAAGTGTAGGGAATGGGATCAACAGTTTGCTGCTCGAACGTAAAATTAAATTGTTAGTGTGTCAGACTAACAAGCTTAACTAGTAGTAACAGAACATTACTTGCAAGGTCATGGAGCAAATCATTAACTACTACATTTTGGGGGGCTGCAGGTTGTGTTAAAAAACCCCCAATCATTTTCCCACTGCATGGACCCTAACCCTGAATGCTATCTTAGGTTCGGCCTACCTTAGCAGTGATAGACTTAGTCTGCCACTGTTATAATTGTGAAGTGCACAGGTACTGTGCGAGAACAGAAAGCTTGACAGGAATAGCAACAGTAGCAATGGGCTTGTGCACATGCCACATGACCGGCCGAGTCATACCAAAGACTATAAAAATGGGACCCACTGCCTCCCTGCTTGGCACTCAGCATCAGGGGTTGGAATTGGGGGGTTTCATCACCACATGATTCCCGAGCGCGGCACCGCTGCTGCTCACCGCTGCTGCTCACCGCTGCTGCTCACCACTCCCTCAGGGGATGGGTTAAATGTGGAGAACAAATTTCACACACTCAGGTGTGTGACAGTCAGTGGGACCTCATTTCTAGGGGAACAACCTTGCCCTGAGATAAACAAAGTTCAACTTTTGGACTCGTGTGACAAGGAACTACCAATCATAGTAGGTAGATATCTTTCCTTCCTTCAGTAAATATCAGTCGGTGGTAAATATGAAGAAGAAGTTGATCATTTAAGTACAGGGCTAACCAGAGGTTTACATCTGTCCCATGGTCAATATTTTAGGCCTACACACTTTAGAAACAATCCCTGGAAGACGATCAGCTCCGAAATTGGGATTGCTGGTAATAGGCTATGACACGGTGCTGGTTATGGTCACTCTTAGCAACATCAGGCGCAACCTACCTTTACGCCATTGAAAAATAGCACAGAGTAGGCGCAAGAGTAGCAACCAGTGCCCATTCTCATATTTTTCAGGTGGTAAAAGACGTAGCATGCGTCCCAGCAAAACATAATAGCTTCTGGTTTCTAATGTAATGCCCTACATGTATGTGTCAATATAAATGGATGATGCTGCATCCTACAAGTTTGATTCATTCTGTCAGACACAGCCAGTTAAGTTTACAACCTGTTGCTGCCCAGCTAAGTCAAACCAGTTAACCAGTGGTGAGTCTTGCAGCATTTTTTTTTTTTTTTTACATATAAAGAGGAACACCACACCATTTAAAAATGAACATACTTTCAACATCAAAGGAATGACATCTGTGAGTTCTGTATCCATTAAACACGCAGCATGCTGCACACCCTGTGCTGTAACTGGGCAAAACTTAATAAAAGTTTGCAGGCCCCTAAAACCTCAACAAAAGGACATATCTCTGGATGGAAAGTATTTGATGTGTGGGGAAAATGTCAATATTGTTCAGGTAAAATCAAGACCCTTAACAAGTAATAGGAAATAGGAAATCAAGGTATTCAAAATTAAACAAGTGTATGAAATCGTTTTCAATCCAGTAACCAAGAAACAAATTGGAACAGCGATCCCTGATGATTCACTTAGAGATATACCACAACAGTCAGAACTAATCTACCTATGAATCTTCAAATGATTTTGGCTGTATTTTCCAAGTTCCTAACTGGTTATTGATGATTAGATGAAACGTTTGGGATTTTCTGGTTTCTTCCTGTTCCCTCTCATCAGTACCTGGGGCTATGACCAACACAAAGAGAGAAGCAACACCAAAAAATGTTAACTGTCTGTCTCTGTGTCTAGTTTTGTGATATCTGACTTGACTACTGCGGAAAAGGGGAAGAAAAGTGATGCAGTGATTTATTGTTGCCTTGTTCTTGATCTTGAAAATTAGCCTTGAGGACATGTGTGTGGAGACGGGGCTGGGTGGTAGAAGAGAGGAAACAAGAGAGGAAAAGAGAGAGACAGGAGGGAGAGATGATCTTTGGATTATCGCTTTGCTGTCCTTACACTGCCTGTATACACAAAGGCTGTGTGTGTAAGGGTGTGTGTGAGAGGATGCGCGTGGGTGTTATTACAAATCATCTAGCTGACACTCTATCTAGGCTCAGTCATCGTGTCCTGCTGCTATTACCCATAGATTAGATTGTAATCTGCAATCCTATCTAACCTGTCATCAGCTGTGATTGTCTTGGCAGAGTGAGCTGGGGAATATACAAATATTGTACACCTCACACAGCTTGAGTCACTTTATACAAGCTATAAAAAGCTTGCTTGAAAAGAACACTTTGCATAACACACTTACTGTCATCTACGGTGGTGCATGTTAATGTGACCAGAGACTCAGTGCTGGCCTGAAGTCTGGCTTTGAGAAGAATAAAATGTTAAATGAGGAAAAGAGCTGATGTTTTATGGATGAAACAAGCAACAATGATACAGTCCATGTCCCATTACGAGCCTTTCAATGTAAGTTAGGCAGAGTAATTGTCTGAATGTTAAGTTAAAAAACTCTTGAAAATACTTGTTCCCAGATAAAAAAAAACGGAAACCTGCTAATGCTATTCCATTGCTTACATGTTGGCTTACATTGTGCATACACTGAGAGATGTAATTGCTTCAAAGTCAATGGCAGACCACAGTCAGAAACAAACATCTGGCAAGTTTTAATTGGCTTGGAGAGTAAGACAGAGGCGTCTATAAAACAACCCCAGACAGAGATCAAATACAACATGTTGGTGGCAGATTAGGACTGCAGGCTACATAATACAGTAGACCGGGGAAAAGTGCAGCAGGCTGGAGTGGAGCACAGCAGACTACCATGCAATGAGGAGGAGTGGATGAAGTAAACTAAAGATCAGAGCTGGTGTCTGGCTTCTCTACCACAATCTATACTCTGGTTTTACTGGAGAACAAACTGCAGGCAGAAAAAAAGTCCAGAAAACAAGAGCAGAGAAGCTTGAGATGGGATCACTCAAGCTGTGACACAGCCATCTGTAATTTAAAGTGAATGACTGCCAGGGGCGTAAAGTGGGGGGACCTCTGACTCCTACCCTACAGGCACCCTTGCTCAGACCACTGCCATTTTTTTTTTTTTAACTTGGGCTTCATTTTGATCTCAACAACACTCCTGTAAAGTGTCATGACTTCATCTTGCACGGTTGCGACATTACCACACTGGCAAAATCTGTCTTCAGACAGCAAGACAGACATATTAACACTTGACAAAATACTCAAAACAGCTTCTGTGGTAGATCCCGCTACAGTTGGTGTTACCAGGACCACATTTTAGTGCGATGACACACTCACACACACACACACACACTCAAGAGGTGAAAACAATACCAGCTGCCACAGCACTGTGGTGGCTAGTAAAAGGGTGATGACATGTGACACATGCAAGAATTAAACAACCAACATTTCAGTTAGGTGGAGTATTTGACAACCAGGACAACTGTACTTTTATTTATTTATTTTTTGCCACATGGCCTGAAGTTGGTCATCAAGTTGCTATTTTTGATGTGTGGTAAAATTCATTTTAAAAAGTACAATATGCTTAAATCAATGTTTGTACACATGTATAACCACCCATTCTAAATGTTATCACTAAACTGAATGGATATCATCAATGATTATTAGCCTTATAGATATGGGTTAGAAGGGCCCCTGCTACACCTGATAGGTTCAGAAGGCTGTTATCAACCCATTAAATGGCCATTATCACTTTTCAGTTGCAGGAGTGTTAAGTTTCACTTTCAGTTTTGTCTGCCAATGCTACATGATTAGGTTTAGAAAAAAGAACACAGTTTGGGTTAAAATGAGTACGTTTGTTGGGTACTGTACCAATTGTTATGTGACAAACTTCCGTACGTCAATTAAAATTAGTCACAGTTGACTTTTGATTTCAAACGGGGTACAAACACTTTCCCAGGGGTAAAAGTCCTATTTGTTTGTTTCTTGATCTTTGTACAAACCTTACATCACCTAACTCCCTCCTTTGCTCTAGTCATAATCAGTATCACCGCAGGTCACCACCTAGCAGTAAACATGGCCATTTAATGGTCTGTAACAGCTTTTTGAATATATTATTAGGTGTAACAGACCCCTTCTAACCATGAGGTTGATAACCACTAATAGCACCCATTCAATCAAGAAATAACATTTGAAGCCATCATTTTCTAGAACATACAAACTTAATGAGGCAGTTCTTCAGTCAAAGCGTGTAAGTACCTGTTGCAGCCCTGTCATATTAAAAACTGTGATCCACGACTATATGCCAAAGGTGTTCCCACACTCCTTGTTGCCTGATTATACCTGATTTTGTCATTCTGACTGCATATCAAGATATGGTTGAGTCAGTACTGACTCAGTGGTAATGAAGGAGTTGGTGATGACTTGCAGTACAGCACAGCTCTTTTTTAGTAGTTGGAAAGTCCTGTGGCATGACAAATATAACACCACCAATCTCTGATGGAGGGAGGCAAAAGCCAATGAGGAATTGGGCAATATGCTGTCTGTCAGTCTGTCTTGTGACAACATTAATGAGGAATCCAAAACCAGAAATATTCCTTGTTGTCAAATATGGGATACCATCCCTGCATGATCTCTACATAGAGTAAATGTTCACCATGTGGTGGCAAAGTCAGTGAGCAACTTCATTGCCAGTCATAACCCGCTTCACCGTACCAGTACGGTACATATAATTTCTGCCTTACTCCTGTTTTGTCAGGCGCATTGAATTTAATCGCTGGCCAATCCCTGTGTCATCACCACTAACCGCTTTTGGGAAAATCCTAATCTAATGTCTGTGTGTCCCACGATCGACCCTTCTTGCTGATAAACAGCAGGCTAGGTCTGCATGCTGCCTTGTGTTTGTCAGTTCAAAGACAATCTACTAAAGGATCTTTAAAGCCAAGCAGAAAGCCAAGGCGATATCAAAGCACACAAACAAATCCCACAGCAGCACATTAAGCCCAGACATCACTTTAAACAAATCAAACGCCTCGCTTCAAAAGAACAGTTAAGCGAACGCAGACAAATGCACACACACATATGCAAACACAATGACATGCAATTACCGAGCAAAAGCACTTCTACAGTACACAGTGAGAATTACATTAGAACCAGAGTCTGTTTGTGTGTGTGTGTGTGTGTGTGTGTGTGTGTGTAGTATTTACTCACTGTTAATTGCACACAATGTCCAGAGCTCTTATTTAGAGACTCTAATAAAATGTTATTACCAGCATAAGCACTTCCACCTGCTGAGCTTTTACTATGAAACATTTGCCTCTGTGTATATTTGCGTTTGTGTGTGAGTAAAGAAGAGGTGTGTACATATGCACATGTGTATGTGTGTGCACGGGTTGCTGTGTGTACAGTATGTGGTGGGCCAGATCAAATGCCCAGCCGCTGTACTGTCAGGACTCTGGAATGCTCTGCACACCACTGATGATATGAAATGGCCCCTGAGGAGCACAGGACTAACCCCGCACTAATGTTGCTATTTCTGATCAAACACACTTTGCTTTTTCGTGTGGGTTCTGAGTCAATGAATTAACGTGAATGGGCTCCCCAGAGCAGTTTATCATCACGGGGTTAAATTCGGCATTAAAGGATCGTAGGAGTCCCGCTGTTGCTGGTTTGGATCAAGCTGGAGGGGGTGCTGCTCTCGATTCAATTATGGTTTAAATCACTTTTGCAGTAGAACATATATATATATATATATATATATATATATATATATATATATATATAATGCAATACAAAGCATTCTTCACCAGGCAGGGACTGGGCATCAAGAAGTTTGGGACTTTTTCAAGTGGGCAGTTGTTGTGACGGCCAGTCTTTTTTTCCTAACCCTGGCATTATACAGATATCGATAAGTCATCTTACAGCAGTGAAAATACGATTGGTTGGTGCAATACGTACTAGCAGGTAGCTAGTAGAGTCTGCTGGTTCTGATTTATTTCTATTTTTTAACACTATTGATTCTTTTGCAGTATTCTAAATAATTCTGAAAAGCAGGCTATTAAGTCAAATTAGGTTTCTGATGATTATTACATTGATACAACTTTGATTTTTTTAAATTTCATATCAACAAGTATGAGGAGGAAAACCCTGTTTCATTATTTTACATATTAGCCTGACAAAAATTATTGATGAAATTATGATTCCTTGACTGACAAACATGTTGTGTCAGTTCGAATTTAGTGTATCAAACTGGGGCCACTTGACAGCAAACTTGTGGGCTGCTTTTTGTCATCAGTCCGCCCCTTGAGTCAACCCAAGTTTCCAATTGCCTGAAAATATTGTTTTTTCAAACATTTACAGTTGGTGGCTTCTCAGTTCTCACCACATTTATCTCAGATGTGAGTGGTGGGTGGCTGAGACTGTTTTATTTTTGAATCAATCCAGCCACATGTATTTTCCTTCGCCACTGAGCAGTACATACAGTACATTGTGATACATTATCAGCTGGTGCTGCCGGTGCCAAGAGACCACTGATGTTCCTGTACGATGGGTACAATAAAAGAATATAAATATAAATAAAATATAAATTAAATTAGCCTCAGATGGGTCAGCATAATCAGTTGCTGTGTGTCCTTGGTCCTAAGAGAACCATTGCAACACAAAGCCCTCACTTTGCCCTGGGTTTTGACTTTGGCAAGTGGGCATTTATACTGTAATCATATGATAGAGGGACTGGCTATAGAGGGTTTTGCCAAATCCCCAGTTTGGATTTGTGTCACAGTATATAGGCTCACATTTCTATTGCTGCTCATATAAATGAGCCTTTTAATCAATTGCTGAAGCTGCAAAAATAGCACAAAACTGTGGTGAATGCTTTGGACATGGCTTGAGCAGACATACAGAGCAAATTATTTTTAAAGACAGAATGGAATAAAAAATACATTTTCCAAATCTTACATCTGTGTCACTGTTAACTGGTATATGCCAAATACACCAATAATATCAAAATCCCTTTCTTTTCTCTTCCCGTAATATTGTCATGACTCATCTTAATCCAATCAAATACAATTTGCGGCTAGCTAACCCCACCCATCATATAGAACTGCACTTAACTGTTAGCTTGTGGCTTATAGTAGCTAGCATGGCAACATCATACTAGAGGCGTGTGTTTGTATGTCAGGCATCAAAAACTTTGTTTACATTTCCCAAAGAGTATGGTTGTTGTGTAATGTATTGATGTAATATGTGTTCCAATCAGATCTGAAGGATTTGATTCAAATCCCTCTTGTAAGTGTACCTCCACTCCCACTTACTGGTACTGTGAAGATCACTAAGAGTCAATAAAATACCAAACACACAAGTGCTATCATGAACATAACCCTTGAAAATAATTTGAAGAGAGTCGGGGCAAATAGCTCAAATGTTCAAAATCAGTTCCAAGTATTTAACAGCAGATTGGCTTCATTACAAATTTCGAAAGGGGTGTCAAACGAAGTTGAAATGTATAGTTCCTTCCTGGAAAGTGGGGATAGCATCTCTCCTTACTCCCCTGAAGTCAAGCCCTGATGGTAAATTGTAATTACCAGACGACGTTTGCCAGTAACACAGCAGACTGTTGCATAGCCAGCACTGTCACCACCTGCCTAATGAACAGACAGGACTCAACAGAACCTCTGCATGGCTCTAAGCTGTGCAACATGAACACAGGAGAGCATGCCAAGCATTTGTTTTGAGGTGTGCTCTCTAAACGATTGAGAAGAACGCTCAGACTTGGCCAAGAAATTTACTGCCCCGGTGAAGTGTTTCCATGTCACGAGCAGTCAATTTAAACATGCAGTCAGGCTCTTTAAGCTGCTCTTATTAACTACTTAACAGTAGTGTGTTTTGCAACAACAGCATGGTGGGCAAAAGCACTGGGTACTTGAAGGTATCAGTTCACATTAATCTGAAGAAAAATATAAGAATTATTTTTCACGAATAAAAAGACTTGAATGGATATTTGGTAAGAAACAAATTTTCATTTACACATTTTCAATTTAGTTGCAGGGATTTTATCTAACAATTCAAATGCTTTAAATATGTTTATTTTTCCTAATTACTCTAATTAAGTTTTGTTTGTTTCAAATGTGAGCAAGCAGCTTGTAAACCTTCATTTATGTGACATTATGCTGATATCACATGTAAATAAACCTCCCCCCCTCATTAATCTCTTGTGCCCTCTCGGAGTACAGTATTATTTCTGTAATCAGCCCTGCTGGAGAGAAGTTGGAGGAGGCAGAGCAGGAGAGGGGGAAGAGGGGAGGGAAGGAAGGGCGAATCTCTTTCTACTTTCCGCCCCGGTGTTTGAAGTCTAAAATCTTTTGCAGGGTTTTAAACATCTGTTTCCAAACTGCCAGCAGCCACTAATTAGGGCTAAAAACAAGACGGAACGTCGTGAGAACCCTGGGGTGGGCATGAGGCGACATGCACACCCCGCTAAAAAACCACCGCATTCCTCTGCCTAAAGACTACCTCTCTAAAGGAGGGAGGGGGTCGGGCAGGGGGTGGAGGAGCGGGGCGGAGGGAGGCTAGGTGGTGGTAGTGGCAGGTCGGTGGGAGGAAAGAGATACGGGAAGGGCAGGCATTATTTTGAGGCCCCACCTGTCAGTGTTTTCTGTTTGATTCTAGGGGCCGTGAGTGTGTGAGTATTGTGTAGGTGTGAGTGTTTCCAAGTCTTAGAGGGGGTGTGTTGTGGCTTTTTACACCATTTGAAGTCATCAAGGTGCACGGTATATTACAGTTTAACAACTCAGCAATGACACACACTTGTGCTCTGTCTCTCCTTCCTTTTCTCTGACCAGGTATTTCCTCTTTGTGTTACACTCATTCAAACACTGATCTCCAGCCTGTGGTGAGCCAGACCCCTCTGTGCATCTCCATGTAAACACTGAGTTAATATTGGACTGAAAGTTCACATTATCCCCTAATTTTGTATCTTAATTTATAATGAAAGACATCTATTAAGCCCATTTTGTAATTTCAGCAGCGGAATACAAATTATCCTCTATCTCATCTCCTTTTTAACAGCATTTTTTTTCTGTGACCAGCTCTATCAGTGAAGTGAGTGGCAAAAGACTTCAGCTTTGAACTCTACTAAGGTCATCAGGGGTCGTCAAGCTCGTGTCAAACTACAAGAGGTTAAGGTTAGGAGCAGCGGGTGTTAGTCCTCACTGGTCGTAACTGGAATCTCAAAAGAAAAAGGAGGTACAATCTCTTTGATGTCGATGACTTTGAGTCAAAGTTTCTCTCGTTTGATTGATGCTTTGGCTCCCTTGGCTGGAAATTTGCAGCCTGGCACAGAGGAAACTAAATTTATTGTGAGGAGTCTGTGAGCCAATATTTAGCCTTTCTAAATGAAAAGATCAAACTTTGAATTAAAACAAGACAAAGTCATGCCAGTTTTAGTTTGTTTTCTTTGAGCTACTGTTGCTCTTTTGGAAGTTTACAGGGTGTGATTACGCATTTGGATTTTAAAAGATTTTTCCTCAGGGCACCTCACCTGTCAAATGGTGGAACTGGTTTGCTTTGATAAGCTTGTTTGCGATTCATATGTGCTATAAGTTGTCATCATTTTATGTGAATAATTTGCTATTGTAAAATAACCTTTAATTGACTGCACATTTAATTTAATTGACACGTCTAGCTCATTAAATTCACAAAAAAATCCCACTGGCTATGACATTTTATATCACACATAAAGCCATTATAATGCCAGACAGTCTCAGCCGAAACAAAAGAAAAACATCCGTTTGATTCTCTTTTACCTGCAACTTTATGATGAGACAGTCAATTTCATCTGTGATGTTTTTCTTAGCCAATGTTAACAGATCTCTGTAATAGTCGTGCATCACATGTTGTTAAGGTTGTGCCTATTGTACAATAAAAGCAGTCTTAAAATAATCTGTCTGTGTCTTCACAGTTAGCATGCTGTTGAAAAATTAAGGCTGCATGTTTTGAAGCAAAGTAAAAGATGTTGATTATTCCAAAAGTCAAATCTACTCACTAAAGCTCATGCTTACACTTTTCTCTTCCTATTACTACTTTTTACAACCCATCATTTTGCATTTGTACGTTAGAGACTCAATTCCACACCTATTCCCAAGAAGCGAGGTTTCAGCTTCTTGCTGAAGGGCAAGATACTATGCTGCCACTAACTAACACTGAAAGAAAAAGCAGGATCAAACCAGTTTTGGATGTGGGACAGTGTATAAGTCATCCTCCAAGGCTTCAATTATTAGGCAACATGTGGCCTCAAGAGGTAGAGTAGACGAGTAAAGACAACATACATGAGGTCAACCGTACTGACTATGTCCACTCAATAACCACCACCAGTTCACCAGTTCTGCATCTATGTCTCTGTCTCACATGACAGCTACTGCAGGGTGGCTGTTGTTGAGTTCGGCTGACGGGCTCCACATTTGTGTTTTGTCTGCATAATCAAGGAAACCAGAAGTAAACTGATGGAGAGATACAGGCCCAAATTACACAGAAGGAAACAGGGAACAATGAGCAATTTACAGTCGCTTCTCGTCTCTGTTCCACCACAGTGCTGCTGCGTATCGTCAAGGCTTATCACTGTCATTTACATCTCGTCTCTCCCACAGCCCCAGGCAGAAGCCTCTGCAGGAGCATGTTATTATATCATTATTATTATAAGTGTTTAAATGGTTAATTACTACAGTAACATACAATTAAGATTCTAATCGATAGTTGACTCTGAAATCCTTAGCATAAAATACATAGCTATAACAAGAATGATGGTGATGATTATTTATTATGTCATATGGTGTCTTGATTACAACATAGTGATTACTACAAGAGAAAAATAGTGTAAATGTCAGTGTATCTACATTTAAAAAAATAAGGAACTGTCCACTTCTCAGCCGGAAAAATACTTTAAAATAAAGATGACGCTTCCTGACAGATCGGACACTACAGTAACTAGTAGAGCACAGTGAGTACGAGGCGATCATGATAACAAAACAAAGTTAGCCCAAATTGGCAACCTCCCCCGATCAGTCAAACAGGGACTGACTCATCTGTGAATGTTTTCAGTCCTGAGAGTTGGAGGAATTGCCAGAGATTCCTTGAAGAAACAGTAAGATAGGGGCACGATACAGCTAAATAAAGAAGTGGTGACTCAAGCAACAGGCTGACACAAAGTGTAAACATGCCATAACAAGGTAACGCCACCAAAATAACAATTCACACAAAGGCTTCTTTCAACTTTTACATCCTCATCAATAAGTGTTCAGATTAATATTTCCAAAATATTACTCAATCATTATGATCATTAATATACAATACTGTAATTCACAGCTTGTGTAAACTGGAAAGTTACCCCAGACATCTGTATGTGTAATCCCCAGGGCTGATATTAAAGCAGCCCTAATACATAAACGAAGCGTCATATTGGGAATTCCCACTGTGGCCACCGTAACAAATACACATTCCTCTCTTTGGTTTGCACTGAGAGAGGCTAAAAGGGCAAAGGCTCCCTTTGAACTGTAACTACAGGAGACGGAGTCCAGCATACAAGATGGCTAATTGGACACCAAGCGCACAGAATATATGTGCATGCAGTTTTACTGTTGGACTCATTACAAGTACGAACCAGCCGGTTTTGTTTCTACCACCTTGTAGTCTATGTAAGTGAATCAGACAGGCACATGTCCATTACCTGCAATCAGTATACTGCCACACCCCCTATTCTCTATATAAGGAAATACATTTGCTAAGAGGTGTATCATGGAGAAAGTGGTGAAATTGTTACTACATACATATTAGTGAATGTCTCTGCAGTCTGAAATAGCTGATAAGCCGTTCCTCACTCCTTTCAAACATGCTGTGTTTCTGAAGACGCTCTCATGAAGGCATGGGCCACCTGCTTGCAGCTAAATCAGAATCTTTTATATACCCTTTTATATATGATTTCATGACACTAGAAATTAGTAGGAGTACTTAAACATTACTGACCAAGTTAATACAAACAATAAAAACCAAAACTGTGTATGGATATTCTCATATACTCCATTGTAAGCTAGGACTGGGGCACTCAGTTTTTACAGGTGAATATTTTAATTATGGCAATAATTGATGAGTGCATACATTTGTAACTTTTTAAAAAAAAAAAAAAAAAAGGCTATTGAAGCCTTTGTTATGGATGTGGTTTTAATATGTTGTGTATTTAGTTAAAAGGTGTGAATAACATTTTCAGTGCTGTTGTCTCTGCTGTAGACAAGAGCACTGGCAAGGAGAACAAGATCACCATCACAAACGACAAGGGTCGTCTCAACAAGGAGGACATTGAACACATGGTCCAGGAAGCTGAGAAGAACAAGGCTGAAGACTACGTCCAGCGTGACAAGGTGTCTGCTAAGAACGGCCTGGAGTTGTACGCTTTCAACATGAAGTCGACTGTGGAGGATGAAAAGTTTGCTGGCAAGATCAGTGAAGACGCCACTAGTTTCGAGTGCAATTTGTGCTTATACATGAGCTGAGGCAGTTCCAAATATGTGTTAAAAGTACGAAAAACTTTAGGTACGAAATAAGTGATGAATCCCGGATTTGTTCGAAAAACATCTGTACGCAGAGTTTAAGCACAGCTTGTTTGTTAATGAGGCCCTGATATGAAACAATGGTTTGACACTATTTCCACACTGTGTAACCTTCACCAATATCAGCCTTCTTCTTTAGTGTATGAAAACTAAAAGAAAATAAAGTAACAATAGTGACCAGTGTAGCAGCCTCACACCCTGTCTGTACTCCATTAATAAGACTGTTGTTTGAATAATTCTTTTGGGAATAAAAAAAATCTGCTGCCCTGTGGTGTAACAAAATATTGTTTGAAATGGACCCTCTCACAGTAGTAATTGTGTGTTCAGGCAGACCACAACCACAATTGTGATTAGATCTATTTCCTATTTGAAACACATTTTATCAGAATTGTTGCAATAAACATACAACATCACAGGAAACGTCCGATTTTGATCAAGCTACGTTCAAAGAACAGATTGACTGTTATTATTTTTGCAAGACTTGAACTGCAGAGTAACCATTACTGCCGGTGCAGCTTAGGCAAAACCATTCTAAACACAGACACACACATGCACACACGCACACACAGTCTCTGCCAGCAGAAATAAACAGTGATGTAATAATGACAGGCTAATGTGGACCTAGCCAACAAAATCAGGTTGTCGTTATCATTGGCCCGGTAGCACCTGATCCACCCATTCTCCACCTGATTTATTGTGTAATGTGTTTTCTTGTGTAAATCAAATTAAAGACATTGTAATACTTACAGTGATAGCAGAGGGAAATGATGTCTCTAACTTGTTTCCTTCACAGATTTGTAGATACATACAGAACAGCAGAGTTAGATACAACTTAACTGAACTTTAGATGTAAGCACCTAGCCTTGATATGTGGAAATGTTATTTTTGCACAAGCTACCTACTCAACCGAACTATTGTCTAATTTAGAAGGAGCACTTCACTTATTCAGTTTCATAAATTTATGAAAGATTTCTTTGCTTCAGCAAAAGAAGCAGCAAAGACCAATCCTTAGTCTAGAAGACCTTACTTTTGTTGGATCCTCCCTGCCTACATGCACATGTTTTTAAACTCCATGTCTATGGTTTGTAACGCAGGCTCTCCGCAGAAAAATATGAAAATATGAGTGTGTAAACTGAATAAAAATCTTGCTCTCAGAGGAAATGCTACAGGGCAATGTTGCAAATGGAAGATGTTAGAAATATAAACCATGACACAAACATAAAGAAACTAAAACACATGCATTCAGACATCCACACTCCCATTTCTCATCCCATCCCCACTCACCTGTCTCCCAACTCTGTTATTATGCAGCCTCATACGGGCATGGATGTCCTTGTAGGTTTCACGGGCATCCAAGAAGTCCCTTGAGAACTTCTCGCCGAACTCCACGTCGGGGCTGCAGCCACCCCACTCCCAGGAGTCCTGGGGTCCCGGCAGGTCAGCGGGGAAGTGCTCCATGACACCATGTACCATACCCTTCCCTCGGTGGATGGCCTCTAGCTGCAAACGGTGCAGTTTGATGCGGAAGGCCTCTTCGTCCCCACGCCGCTTCTCGTCACAACTGCACGCCTTCAGTTTGCCCATGGAGCAGGCATTTGCCACTGCGTGCACCACACCTGCTGCTGCGATGGCATACGCAAAGGCACTCTCCCTGAAACCTGTGGGGTGAAACAACAGTATAGTGGTGTTGTTATTTAGCCTAGTGTGGAAGTTGAAGGTTATAATAGAAGTGTTGCAATCAGGACACTGTGTTGGGGAAAGGAAAGAGATATTTTGTCCAAAATACGTGTCATAACACATAATTCAGAAAACAGAAAACATGTTTTCAGTTAAAATTGCAGTCATGGACAGGAAGATGGAATTTAGACTCTCTTAACTGACACTGTGCGTCACTGCAATGTCCAAATTGACATAAGTATTGCACTAAAAGCTGACCGGACTGTGTCAATATTGAGCGGTGTGACATGTTTCTTTTAAAATGCCGCTGGAGACATATCGACAAGTTTTAGAACATGGAGTTTATGTAAAACGTCAACAAATTTTCAATAACCTGCAGGCAGAACATACCAGTGAGCATGTGTCATGAAGCTGTCAGGTGGAATGAGAGGATTAACAGGTCGATGGAGAATGACATTTGATAACAATCCAAATTCAGATCACTATGACTAAGCTGCTGTTTACAAGTGGGTTTTTTTTTTGTTGGGTTTTTTTCGAGTCATGTTACATTTTCTATTTTTAACTGCAACAGCATCAGAAATAAAACTCGAACTATTTCATTCGCCTTATTAAAGTCCCGTTGTAAAACTGCTGGATGCAACTTCAAGTTGTCAAGTGATTTTCCAAGCCCTGAAATTTAATTTAACAACAGCTAAATGAGCAAAGAAATCTTTTAACTTCTCTGTCAGCAACGTGTCAAATTTGACTTTGCACGCTTTGTTTCACTCAGTCAGTAACGCTGCAGCATACAAGCTTCCTTTATTTTGATAAATATACACATAAGAGCTTATTCACCGATTATACTGTATATACACACATGGCAAAACTCATAAAACCTGGGGAAACATCTGGGACAATTGTAATTAAGTGTTCCAAACACTTGCGTACTTGGTCTCTGCGGGCCAGCTGAACATGAACAGACCCCCGCCACTCCCATCAGTGGACCCACACACTAAACAGGGCTGTGTCTCTTTCTGTCTGTCCTACTGCTTAATACAAGTTATGTGGTTGCGCAACTCACTCCTGTCTGCTTACATGTAATGTCTATGTACGTGAGTAGAATGGTGCAAGGCCCTGAATTTGTACTGTTGGATACATTTCTGGCTCTGTATGCCTGCCTCGATCAATCTTTCCCGGTGCTTTCCTCTACAACTGTTTCCAATATTGTTCAAGAGATCTTTCATCCAGCCTGTAACCATTACCTTTGCTACTCTGGAGTGACTGGCACTTGCTCACTGACTTACTTCTCTGACGGCCTAAGGGACATTTGACAGCTGATCCTTTGTCTGTTTTTGTCATTTCATATCAAGCTATGAAAAATGAGGACCAAAACGACGTGTTACTGTACGTGCTTGAGTTTAGGTTAGAGAGGCTGGCTATGCCACACCACAGCTTTTGCCTTGTAATCACCTCCAATTGGCTCAGACGGACTACTGCATGTAGAGGAGGTGGTTAAATGACTGTGTGCATGTAATCTCTCCATACGACGTGTGACTGCTTTTGCCTTTACAGCTAAACACATCCCTTTCTCCTCGACAGCAAGTCTAAGTTGCATGCGGCACATGTAATGACTCCACCACAACTGATCTGTAATTCAGCAGACTAATGTTACAGTGCTCTTCTCTTACACACACGCACTGGCAATATAAACACACATTCACCCTGACCGTGTTGATGTACTTCTGTGACAAATGAAGAAAAAAAATAATCCACGTCCATTCGAGGAATCCGTGAATATTGAAGGATGAAGTGTGACAGCAGCGCTTGATCTCATACCCTCTATAGTGTTTGTTGTTAGATCTCAGCTTACTGCCTGTGAGCATGGTGCCCTCAGGTTCTATAAAAGCAGCCCCACTGGCAGTCACTTGTAGTGTAGAAAACAGTGAAGATTATAATGGAAACTTGTAAAGAAAACATGAAAAGAAACCACTTAGGAGTTTATAGCACACTGCTTGAAGGGGAAATTATTCAGGCTTCTTGTAGGAGTCAAATAAAAGGCTATTAACTGGAACTGCCCCTTTGAGCACTGTTTGATGTTACTTCCTTATTTGTATATTTAACCAAACTTAATATTATTTTATTTTTGCGAGGTATGATGTAAAGTTTGAAATATTTGCTGTCATGCTGGACTTATTTGTATATTTGACACGTGACATATAAAAAGTGGGAGGCAGCACATTTAGGAGTGAAGGAGAAGTTCATCCATAAAGCAAATGCCAGCTTGTAGTTCTCTCATGCAACGGTACCGCACATTTACAAGTAATAGCAACACTATTGTCAATGTGAAAAAAGTGAGCAGTGTCGGCAGAGAGGGTGCCAACACGGGGGGCTCTGGCAGAACAGTGCAGGCTCGTCTGTCAAAAAAACACAGGCACCGCATTAACCTTAAACAGGCCTATAACAAGCCCCCCACCAAAGCAGACCCCTGCACTGCTTTACACAGGGGCTGTTTTTAGTCTGACTTTAAAAAAAAGCAGTGTGCCGACCAGATGCAGGTTTATTTTCAGTTAACAAGGAGGCTGATAGTCTTCATTACAACAAGCTGGCAGCATTACCCACTGTGTCTCTAGCTGCACACAACCTGCTCTTTAAAGTGCAATACTTAATTTGGCCACAATTGGAAAATAGCTGTACACACAACATAGGCATAGCATCACTTTATAGGTTGATCTGATGACCTTGTTAGCAAAATGTTGGTTAGTAACACATCCAGTTGTTAAGAAGCATTAACATGGAGTCGCCTTTCTGCCCACCACAATATACACTCTATTTTTGGCTCTTACTTTGGTCTCTACCAATTCAGAGAGATATATCTGTCTCTTTAGCAGCTAAATGCTCCGCTATGTTCAAAAGCTAGTCAATAAATGTGTCTGCTGTTTTGTGCTAAGAAGTGGCACACAGTGGGTTTAACAGAGCTTTGTTTTTTGAAAATAGCTTCTGGAAACATGGGAGCAGTGAGACCGAACCGAAACAGTGACGCTATTTAAAACAGAGAGCCGAGGGGAACTGCAGAGTTGCGTGATTATCATAGCCTGTATAAAAGAAGTAAGTAGGCGTAGCAAACGTGATGTCATCCATTTGTTTGTGGACTCCCATTTTGAAGCCTGGAGTTTGGCATTTTGGTCGTCGCCATCTTGCTTTGTATGTTTTTTAGCCAGAAGTGACCGTATTTGGACAAGAGGGAGGATTTGTGGGGGAGTGAGGGGTGGACCTGACTGAGAACCCGACAACACCGCCAAGGTAGCAACTTAACGATCATAAGGTAGCCACACCCTAAAGCATACCCTGCTTTATCATCTATTTTACTCCACAAGGACACCATGCTGTATTGACGATGACTTAAAACTAGCAATTGAGACCATCAACTCATTTGGAAAATCTTTACTGAGGTAATAAATCAAGTGAGAAGTAGGGTCATTTGTCATAGAGTTCTATACAATTGGACATCTTCTTGCAGCTAGTGGAGTCGCCCCCTGCTGACCCTTAGCAAGAATGCAGGTTTAAGGCACTTCCACATTGGTTTCACTTTTTAACATGGCAACGTAAAGTATTCATGTCATCTCTTGTTATTAGAAAAAAATGTTTCTATTATAGCAGCTCTAATGTGCAACATCTTTTTGAGGGTAATTGCGAAATTAGTTCTGTGCCTGCAAAAACACAAACTCTGAAACTGTTCTGACTATATATATAATTTGACTCACTAACGCACAATCTGCACCCCCTCCACCCTAACACCTGGACTCACACAAGGTGGGGGAAGTGAGAGGGATGGCACTTAAGCACATCCTTATACATAGAAAGCCTGTTTTAGCTCTTGCTCTGCTCTGAGCCGGGCCCTGCAACGCAGGCCCCCGGAAGACTGGGAACAAATCAATCTAAGAAATAATTTACCGGTTGCGACACGCCCGGCTGAACTGATGGCAGAGGAAGTGACAAAATGAATTAAAGATTCAAAGGAAACTGTCACTTTGTGTTACAGAAACCGACTAAACAGGTTTATGCTTTTGCCGCCGAGAGTTGGGAAAGTGCTGAGAGCAAATTCACAAGCACTTGCACTGGCAAGGGAAGTAAAAGCATTAGGAGCAGCCCAGCGAGGAAGGACACAGACACAGTGACAGAGAGAGGGAGGGAGGGAGAAAGACAGAAAGAGAGAAGGAGATTCTCCTAATTCTGTCTATCCATGTCTTGCCTGACATCCTCTTTAGCCTAGTTTTTTGATGCAAGCTAAACGGGAGTGAACATGGGCCCATAAAAGTTATCAGAATCCATCAGCAGAGAGATACGTGGCAGAGCCAGAGAGGATCCCAGCAGCATCAGATGTAGTAAAATTAGACATCAAAACAAACACTGACGTGCAGAGCCCCTGATACGTAACTCCAAAACTTTGTAGAACATCAGGAAATTTGGGAAAGCTCTGCAAGAATATTTGAACAAGTGAGATTCCAATTCCGGAAAAGTTTTTCATTTGTGTCTTATTGTAATGGTTTCATGTCATATGTAAAAATGGCTTCATAGATAACCTTGTTATTATAGAATGTTAATTATAAAGCAAAAAAAACCAATTGGTGTACATAAGCTTTGCGTGAGACATTCATTTTTTTTTCTATGGGCAGTTACATTGAAAACGTGTGTTAATCTCCACAATTCCATCTAATCCATGTCTGAAAATCTGTCTCAGAGAAAGCACTGCCCTTTTCACGGTAGCTGCACGCAACACTGGCTGCAGAGGGGTTAACTTGTGTCATTTTTTTTAGCTTCTGTGGAGCTTCTGTGAACGTATCAACATGTAACAGATGAATCACCCGATTTAAAGAGCTTGTTTATGTCAGTGGTTTGGAGTTTCTGCACCCGAGGCAAACCAGGGATGCCAGACAACCAGCAACTGCCTCTACTAATAATGACAAACAGCCTTTCAATGAGTCAGTGAGGAGTGAAAGTAAAGACCAGAGGTGTGTAAGCATATACTGGAGTTAATAGGTTTTTTTTGTTTTTTTTCTATCATCCACAGAGGTGACAGGGTATGAAGTCCTCAGTGAGGGTTACCAGAAGTTTCAGGATTGTGGAGAACATAAATTATAGCAGCACCCCTCCGGGAAGATCTGACGCATTTAATACGCTTTTTTTTTTTTTTTTATGATGGGGAATTCCATCAACAATCAAGTGACAACGGGGAAAATGATACTTTAAAAAAGTCTGGTTTTTAGACTATATTTTACACTTATAGCTCAAAACTTAAATTAACAGATAAGTAGTGTCATACCGAAGCCAAGCACAACAATGCAATACGTTATATGAAATGCAAGAAGCGTCATTAGAGTTGATGATGCACTTCTTCCCAACATGCCACGGTCCTCTCAGCAGAAATTAATTTGCTCACCACATTTCCAATGCAACATTTACACAGAAATCTATTAATAATTTAGTTTTGAACACTATCTTCTTTCTCATTTGGTGAAATTGAAAGCCAACTCAACCCAAGCCTCAAACTGCCGACCACATTGCACGCTGTTCATCCATCCAGGTGCTCTGGCTATTAGGAAATTGATGCCTTTTCCAGTCAATAACCTGGGATGAGTCCATCACGAGGCTTCCCAACTCTAAAGATCCTCTTTCATCCTTTGTGGCAAACTTGCAAAGCTCCAAGCTCTACTAACCGTCAGAGAAAATTGATCTGCATGAGGTTTGGTAATCTTGAGGTGACTAACTGCTTTTGAAGTTACGTGCTCTTTTGTACGGGCTATTGAGGAGATACAGAAAGGGTTCGTAAGCAGATACCGATCTGCTAGTTACTAGAGATAACCTAACTACTTGGAGGACTTCATACCTGTGAGATAACATTCAAGGACCGTATCTATGAAGGAAAATTACCCCTAATCTTTTGACTGTGTTTAGAGAATAATATTACACCAGTGCTTGTTTAGGACGTGTATCATTGTGGCGGCTAATCTGTCTAAGCCGATCCTTTCAAGGTATTCTATCAAAGTGTGTTTGAGGATGAAACCACAGCCTGTTTGAAGACCAAACTTTTGAACTGCATGCCTGTACTTCATTGTTTTTCCTCTTCAACAGGTACCTTGTGATGACACCTTACCTCCGCAGCCTACACATTGTCAGCCTAAAGGTGTCTTGTATCTTTTCTCTAATGGGATTTTTGCATTTTGTAACATTTGAAATGTAGAAAATTTTCTTTCCCTCAGTTGCAACTCAAATTCTTAATGGAAGAGATGCAAAATGGTTACAAGAAAAGCAGATGTGAATTCAAATTAAATCATACAGGAGTACGTATTTCTGTAGTATAGTGTTGTGACCATAAAACTGACCTCTTTTAAAGACTATGCTGTCGTAGGGTATTTTGTTCCTAGTCTCCAGGCTGGAGCAGTTCCAGCGGTGACCTCTGAACTGGTGCTGGCACTCGTGGATGGCAATCTGGATTCCCTGTATTGCTGAAGCCGTCACATCTGGGTTGCGCATGCACACCTCTAGCTGGCGCCTTGTCAAACCTGGCAGCGTGAGACACACCGTGTTGGCGTTCAGGATTGGGTCGATGTTGGGGAGCTTCAGGCCCAAGATTTCATTGGAGTCTACCCTGCATGGAGCACAAAGGTCAGGTTATTGACAAGACACATGTCCAACTCATACATCTTTTATGCTCATAAAAGCCTGCTAAGGACTTTGGAGGTTTCTGTTAATGTTCTTTGGGTTTCACAACAATGCTAAATTCTTACATTGCCAAACAGACGCCCTGACTCGATAGTCCCCAGTGAAGCTGATGCCTGTACAACCTCAGTTATACACATACTGTGGGTCAATGGTTGTAAAACCATCTCCACATGTTGGCTGTTTGAAGGTGAAATGCACTCTCACATCTATTTTTTTTATTTTTTATTTTTTGTCGTTTTTTAGATTGATTTGCTTTGCGATCACGCAGAGTTGTCACTAATATAAAAAGAGACTGTTGACTGTGATAGTGGGTACATACTGATCTAAATACATGTGTCAAAACCTGCAACATGTCATTTCGTGTTAATTTTGCTTAATTCAGGTTTCGTCACCTAACTTCTCTTAGGTGTTGACATGACAGTGCAAGGTAAGAGTTATGCAGTAAATCAGGTGAGTACAGGTGGGGGATGAAGGAACAGCATCCAGCTAGTTGGCATGAATCCAATAGTTCTAGTAACAGTTTCAGATACACAGCAGGGGGAAAAAAGAAACTCTCCCCCCTCATACTGTAAAATATCCTCAGGAAATCAGTTAGCATGTAAATCCAATTACTTTTTAGCTGCAAGGTGTGTCTCTGTACTCAACTGTCTGCTGCTTCTGTTGCAGATCAATCATGTGAACAACAGTAATTCAGCCGACAGCGGTCAAAGCTCACTTCACAGAGAAACTGTAACAGCAATAACAAGGAAAACACAGGCTGCGCTGATGAAGGCATGAGAGCTGAGCTTTTTCTTTTTCATTATCATTACAAGCAAAACACCGGTTGTGTGTCGCAGCAGCGTTTGTGTGACTGAGACACACAAGACGGTAGCATGCATGGCTGTGGGCACACAAACACATCTGTATGCACACATGCTCAAGCACACCCCAACGTGCACGCACAAATACCCAGGTGTAGGGAGGAGTGTGTAGTAACATACAGAGAGACACTTGCACAGCTGCAGAAACTTTGCATGCTATTCCTTTCCATGGTTTCATCAACACATGCAACCTCTGCTGCAAGTTTCTCTCCTGTGAGCCTCTCAGACTAAGAAGTTCACTCCGTCTGACTGAAAAAGCAACCACAAGCTTTGGATTGTTACAGTCTAAAAATGCAACTTGTCCTGACATCAAATGTTGTGGCTTTGCATATTGGTGCCCTACTTTCTAGGTGGCATTGCATGTTGAACTGTGTGCCCCTGTAATTCCAGTTTTGTATTGCTACCTGTTGTGTTTCCTGCTTTGAGGGTAGACCTGTTTCAACAACTATATTTCCAAAGCCCAACTTTATATTGATTGGCAACATTGTTTGGGAATGAGGAGTGCATGGGAAGCAGGCAGTTGGCAGCAGACCATAAACTTGTAAAAAGACTAATGTTTAAAAACTTTATTTTCTTCATTCTGTGCTTTTGTTAGCTTCAATCACGTCAGTCAAATCTGTGAGTCATTTCACTTTTGCATGCATGAATGAAAGCTGACTTTTATGTTGTTAAGTAGATAATTATCTACTTACAGAAACTAATAATTCAGGTTTTGATGGAAATGTTTAAATATGCATAGCTGAGGAGCACAGTTTCATAGAATAAAATAAAAAGCAGACATGCAATTTCGATGTATTAAACCAGCACAGAGGCGAACTTTTTTTTTAGTTTGAATTAATTCCTTATTAATCTCAACTCACCTTTTATCCAAGAGACAGATAACCACCAAGACGCATGTTATTCTGAGGACTGAGTGTTCCATTTTGTGCCTTGTAATTATGACAAAAAAAGAGAGAGAAAAGTTTTAAAAATAAAGATACAAGAGTTTAAAGTCCAGTATTCCGCCTTGAAGTTCAGAGAGGACCAAACGGAGGAGGAGGGGGGGTCAGGTCAGGTCCGGCTAAACGCTGGCGCTGGACTTGACAGCTCCGACGACGTCCAGATGTGCCAGCCAGCGGCGGGATACTCATTCACAAAAAAAGAAAGAAAAAAAAAGTTTCATCCACCTCTAAACTTACTGAATGAAGGAGGCTGCTACAAGTTGGAGGAAAAGTCAGTGTTGTCTTGCTCATACACATCCGTACACATCCCGGTATCTCCGCCGAGGTATCTGCATGGGTATAACATCCGAGAGAGACCGCTGGACCCAGATAGGCGCTCTAAATGAAGTCTGCTTGACTAGTGATGTTTCGGTGCGCTCCGATAGTCCTCTAAACTCCTGCTCTTAGCGCTTCGCCAGCCCACTTTTTTGCGTCACCCGGGGAGAAGAGGAGCGCCGAGGGAGGTCAAGTGCCTCTTTAGAGCAGGATAGAGATCCTTTTAGATAAGGAAACCAGAAACACTTAGCCTGCGCCCTCTGAGAGGGGGGGAACATTTATATTGACTGGAGGAGCGATACTGAGGATGAGGAGGTGAACTACAGAGAGTGGACTATTGCAAAAGTGAAGAATACTTTTGACTGTTTGGTCAAAAAGATGTAGATGATTATGAGGAGGGAGAAGAAAGCATGAGGTCAGAATGATGAAGATGATTATTATCTGCAAGAGGAAGCCCACACAAGGAAAACTGACTTTTTTATTTTATTTTATTTTTTTTAAAAGGTTTGATTTATCATGATAAGATGATGAAGATGAAAACAGATATCCTCAAATCAATGATTTTCAGCTTCTGTGTGTTTTTGCATCTGAGTACATTGGCAGACTTTTTGTGTCTGGCAATGACAAAAAGAGCTAATAAAATAGGGGGATTTAATTATTTTTATTATACTTAAATCCATCATTTCACTCCTAACTTTAGTACTTAAATTCAAACTACCTCAAATATCTTCAACATGGGTTTTTTTATGAGGGGTGTGTGGGAAACAGGCAATTGGCAGCAGACCATAAACTTTTAAAAAGACTAATGTTTAATTCTTTATTTTCTTTATTCTGTATTTTTGGTAGCTTTAATCGCCTCAGCCAGAACAGTGCTTTGAATTAAAGGGGCACTTTGTTTTTTAAATTTTGTGGCTCACTTTTGTAAGGAAAATGCAATCGTCAGAAAAAATGTTTGCATTTAACGTTTCTGCAAACCACAGATACATTATATTTGCACAATACTTTGTAGCAGATATGTTGAAACTTCACATTTCTCATTGACGCCGTGGTGAAAGTGTGGTTAGATTTTAGGCTCAAAAATCGCTTGGTTATGGTCAGGGAAAAAAATGTTTTGGCTTAAAACAACCATTTTTGGTGGCTCAAATTCTGCTGTGAAATGTTGTAATGTCTTGGTATAAACACTCAGTCCAGTGCCATAAACACTGATGGAAATGCACAAAGGGTCGTCAAAAGACAACCAGTGTTGTTGTTTGTTGGTCTGAAACAGTGGCCAGCAGCCTGGCAGGTGTCTCACCTACTGTATAGTGACATGCCATTTAATGTCCCCTCCACCTCCTGATGACAAAGTAAGCTTATATATTATGTCACTTTAGAAACGGGCAAATGCAATGCATTTTTGGTTTTGTCAAGAGGTCAAGACTGAGCAGTAGAGTTTTAGTCTCTAGTGTGAATCAAGCTCCAGACACTCTGGATTCATCTTCAGTTTTCATTCAGGCTGTTCCCAAAGTAATGCACCCAAATTTGGGAACTCAAAGAGAACTTTGAGTCATTTAAAGGTATGTCCTCGCCATGTTTCTTTTCCTAAACCATCCACAGTAGCTGTACTTGCCTAAACCTAGCCTCCCTAACTTTACATTCATTACGTAACTGTATGCTAAGGACGTAACGTCATTCGTGAGGCGCTAATCCGTAGGATATCATACTAACTGTTTTTCATTGGATATTATATGAACCATTATATGAGAATACTTTGTTTCATTACACCCTTCCTTCCTGGTTACCCCTGTTTACATCACCAGGGTGGGTTATTTTCTCAGACTCTGAAAGCTTGTCCAGAGCTACAGACAGCTGTTTTTATATGCTGAGTCGTGCTAATAACCGCATGTAAACTGATTTTGTTGTAGTAAATCTGCAGAGTTGTCTTTTACAGTAATAAGAAGCATCTCTTTAAAAGCAATAATACGTGTTTTAGGGTTTCCAAAGTCTGAATTTGTGACTGGGACGATTCTCTTTTTCTCTGTGAGTAGAAAAAGTAACATGAAAAAGTGAGCGCTTGTTAAAATCGTCGGCTGAAGTTCTCATTGCTCTCTAACGTTGCCTGTGTGTCATGGCCTTTAATCTTTCAATTTAAATGACTATAAAGTATAACAAAAAGCTCCCTTGTTGATGAAGACCACATGATATCACTCATCAGTGCTTTATGAGTAGCCTAGAATAAAGATTCAGAAACCACAAATAAAAAGGTTTTCCCCCACCAGTGGAGGGAAGCAAGCATTCTGCCAGCATGGAGTCACCAGAGTAGTAAAACACTACACGGGTTTAGCATTCAGACGCAATTAAGTTGCCATACACAAATTTAGAAGATCAGGAAAACAATCCCACATCACATTTTCTCCCAGAGGGATTTATCACAACACCCTGATCTGGAAGATCTGGCAGAGACACTAACTTTGTGCTTAATTATTTCAAGGCATGTAAGGGTGGCAGGCTTGTTAGTAGACTTAGTGGTTTCTGAGACTTTGAGTTCAGTTCTACAGCAGGATGTGTTGCATGCTGTCATCCCGGTCTCTCTCTTTCTCTCATCATGACTGATGATAAAATGACTCTCTGAATCACAGTTCCTTATAAACATGACTCATACATTAACTCCCCTGTCTCCACTTGGTGAATCAAAAGCAGAAGGGAGCGCTATTTTGACGCCACTGTGACCAAGGGAGGCAGCTCCATAAACCAAATCATGAAAAGGTGTTAGATGTCCTTTTTTCTTGATTGTGAAAAAAAAGGGTCTGGAATGTATGGAAGCTGGTTACTGCCAGAAATAGATGAAAAATATTGTCATGATAAATATAAAAATTCCCATAATAGGTAAAAATTTACATTCACAATATTGAAATTAAAAGGTAAAAAGATTCTGAAAGAAAAGACTATGTGCTCTTAAAAATGGAAAGTTGAATCCATAAGCAGTAAAACCCTCCTTTGCTCAGGTCAGTATGCTCAATGTTTTTTTGCTTGTCACTTTGAAAAGTAACGCACCAAAATTCATACATATCCCACTTAACAACTAATCAGTAATTTGTGCGTAACCCTTGTATTTCGTGAGATTGTGATCACTTGACAATTGCGCTGATTAAAGTAAAGAAGGACGTGGTCTTGGAGCGGCTTTAGGAGGAAGGTTGGGGTGGCAGATGGATCACAGCACACAGGACGTTCCCCCTGGACTGTTTGCAGGAAACTGATGTGCAGAAGCATGACAACACTGAGGGAACTGTGAGTCATTTTAAGATGCGTCCTCACTTTGCATCTTTTTTCTAAACCTAACCACAGTAACTTTACTTGCTTAAACCAAACCTCTGTAACTTACGCCTACTGTACAACCTTCCTTAGTCTGATATGACCAGTGGCTTGTTGTTAATAACGCTAACAAAACTTAGCTAGGTGTTGTTTTGATTTTGCACATCAGAGTCAGTGTGCTGTTACAACTCTTTTATTTTTCCTGTAATTGTCAGTTACACTCATTTGTCATTTTATTAGATATGCCTGTACAATGTAATGCAATCCAGCACAGCTGAATTATAAAAATGTTGAACTTATGTAGTGACAGGCTTGCATTATATTCAGAGGTGTTCCCAATGTTCTGATGTTTGTAAATTGGTGGCACAAAAAGTTTAATGGCAGTATAATATAGTCCAGTACGAGATCACCTTCAGCTTTGACCTCAGAGTTTAATGTGCATGTTTCCAACAATGTCATCAAAAAGGTAATGATAGAAGTCATGGCAGAGCTGTTGTTTTGAATTATAATAGATTGCACAAGTGTACCTAATAAAGTGGCCACTGACTGTAGGCTTTACTTAAGTGACCTGGTTTGTATATTGTTTAAAGCAGGTTCATGTGCAGTAACAGTGGCTGCTACTGGGGCCACAAGGGACAATTAAAAGATAATTCAAATTCTAAAACATAGTGTTACAAGAGTGCAAGAAGAGAAAGGTAATAAAGTTAGCAAGTTGTCTGCCGTAGGGCAATATCTACCAAACGTTTACTAACGTTATCAAACATTAGCTACGGTAAACTACATGTAATATTGACAAATTCAATTTTTAATTTGCAAAAGGAAAAGTGACATAGTCTCGCTTTAATGAGACAATAAGTCAAAAACTGTGAAAGTGTAGACATGAGGAAAAAAGTGACATGCTGTAAGCATTTTTATTTATTTATCTAAAGAGCGAGTTTTTTTTAAATCCAATATTCATTCAACTTTTATCTTTTTTTTACTTTAAGGTAGTCAGAACTTTGATCAAAACAAACATTTTGAGACTGTGAAAAAAGTCAAAGTAAATAAGGCAGTAAATCAGAATTATAAAACAGCAAGTCAAAATGACTCACCATGAGTACTATTTAAACTTTTGATCATTACTAACTTTACATCTTTTCTTAGTTTCATTGCAGATATGAGCTTCCATTGAGTTGCGCTGATGTGATCCACAAGTCAAAGTTACAGATGTCAAGTTAGTGCTCAGATTAGATGTCAGTGACCTCGAATTATCAACCGACGATTGAGTCAATGTGTCTTAAGCAAATATCAGTGGGATCTATAAGCCCGAATCTGTTTTTAATTTGAGCATTACTACTCTCAAAATGTGTCGGGGATGACGACTTTGGGGCCTCTTTTTTTTTACTTGAATGACAAGTGGACTGTAGATCCCAGCAGGGAACAGCACTGTTTTTACGCACGGGTTACATATTCATGCTGTGGACTTATTACACATTATTCATAATGAAAAGGATATTGTGCACACACACACACACACACGCACATGCAGACACATAATACACACAACTTCCACATCTGGACTGGAGTCCTCTGCCAAGGAACTGGGTCTGCCGTCTTACTCTCACCCTGCCTCTTTTTGTGTGTGTTTCTCATTTTTTCTCTCTCTGACACACACATGCACACACACCACACAGACACACACCTTTAATTGTTTCCCATTCTTCACGGAGATGCATGTTCACTTTCATTGGGCTTTTCAGGGAAACGTTTCAGTTCTGGTCCCAGTTCAACTCGACTCTTGTGTCTAGAGACATAAAGACTTTATTTTTGTCAAATGCTCATGCCAGGATCATTTCATAGTTCCCTATTTTGTGCCTGAACGTTTTTGTTTCAACATGACGTTCCTGTGGCCCTTGAAAACATTTATTATTTTTTATCTTGCGCTGTTCACTCTAGCTCTCTCCGCTACATGAAATATGAACCTGCCGAACATTTAATTCAATAATAAAGGAAAACACAGAGTTTTCCCAACAGCACCGGCCTTTTTGTCGAGTTGCAGTGTCTGGTTCAATTGAAACTTTATTGTCCTGCAGGGAGAGACACGGCCGAGGCTAAGTTTTCACAGTCTGGTGGCGAGTGCCATGTAAACACATTAGGTCATACAGTATTTATGAATATAGTTTCTCGTCTTGTGCAATCAGACTGTTAACTTTTAGTGTGGCCGTATCACGAAACAGCAGTGATTTACTACTGAGATGTAACACGTGGAAATCTAAGATTTTATCTTTATGTTTGTGCTATGTCACACAAATCCAGTTGTAAAATTCAAAGCTCATGTTGGGGTTAAGACCTTAATACAGTAAGTGTTGAGATTCGGTTTGTCATGTGGCCTTCTCCTCAGGCTCAGCAGAAAAAGTCTCACATCAAGACAGTGGTTAGCTCCTTTCCAGCATCTCCTCCTATGATAAATAGTAACTTCTGTGCCAGGCAACTTTTAACCTAAAAAGTTAGATCACATATAGAAAACAAAGCAAGACACGTCTAGAAAGGGAAACACCCGCCACACTTGTTTTTATATATTATGAAAAAAGTGACATTTAAAACAGTGATGGCCAAAAATAAATCAACAAATCTTTTTAACGACTCCTTTTAATGTCTGCCATGTACCGGAACAGTCTGTCAAACGTCCAAGTGCTCATAAATCCGTAACATGTCATGACTTAGTGCCTGACTGGCATTTGACTTGAATGGGAACCTCCGCCAGCCAAGACCAAAGGTGCATTTGCATGCTCCTCAGATGGTTGTTTTTCCAACTTTACTGTGTTCATGAGCTTTAAGTTGCAATGTGGAAACATCATCATCACACAGATGTGTTGTATGTATTTTATTGCACAGAGTATTCAAACAACATGGTGACAATTAAGAGCAAAGGAAACAGTTGAGCTGACCCATGAAATATAATCAGGAACTTATTTTTCAGATCATTCTGACACCACATGAATGCAGCACGCAACTGCAGTGGTAACTGGGATGTCTAACTGTCAAACATGCATGTGCTATAATGTAGTGCACAAAGAAACTGACACCATATTTTCCATAATATTATCAAAAGTCTAAAGGTTTGACACATTTTCACATAACAACTTGAAGAAAGTGAAACTGTGAAAATTGCAGCATTCACCCATCACTAATAGGATGCTTAATGGAACAAAAGTAAAACAAGTGATCATGGCACTTGACAAAATGATTGCGATTGACATATTAGTTTACATACAAACTTACTAGTGAACTTGCATAAACATCAAGTAATGATTTTTTTCTCCAAACACTTAATAGTATATTTGTACTTGCTTACTTACTTGGATACACATTTAAGATTAACATCCACTATATACACACTCATGCCTACATATTTAATTATTATATCAGCATTGACTTTACAAGTGGGACAGAACAAAGTAGCACAAAAGCAGCAATAGAGTTGAACTTTGTAGATAATGGGAAGAAAACAATCTAACTGCTGTATATAACCGAGTGGCAACCTTCAGGGCTAAAAATGCCACCCAGTCGCCAGAAGATGTTGGCATTGCACAAACCATGAATACGTAAATTTGCACATTCCATACATATCAACATGTCTGTGGTTACATGAACGTTGGATGGCATGCAAGGCTGCAGGCTACTGTTTGAGTCCAACAAACAACAAAACCAGTTGTGATTTAGCAAATAACTGCCGTGTTTCCAGTGCCTTTTAGGCACCAGACTTGAGTATTATTTAGCTACCTGTCGCTGTTTATCCAGCGGGTCCTGTGCCATAAAAAGCTTCTTTTTTTTTTCTAAGACATTGCTGCCTTTCTTGCCAGGACAGTGGTACAAAAAGTTGTCTTTTTTTTTACCTAGACATTGCTGCTTTGGGATTGTGCCCCCAAAACCAGGTATTCTTAGGCAAAACATGCTCTTCGTAATCGTAACCAAGTGATTTTTGCGCCGAAACCTAATCACGCGTTAACCACAGCACTGTTAAAATGTAAAATTTTAATATATCCTCTACATAATAACATGCAAGTGTAACATATCTGTGGTTTGCAGAGTCACACAATTAACTGCAAAAACTATTTTTGGAAGGCAACAGGCAATTGGTCTGGAAAAATGGAGCACAAGTGTCAAAAACTGCAGTTCCTCAAATGGCCATTTGAGGCTGGCTCCAAAAACAATTTGAAACCCATTGACATCCATGTTAAATGCCAAACTTTACAGCAGATACAAACATGTTTACAGCCTAGTACAAAAAACATTTTTGGTCTCTATCACTAATTTCCCTATTCATAAGAACTGTATGTGGGGTGAATTTTTTATATAACTCACTCATTTAATTTTTTAAGGCTTTCATGAAGAGTGGCATCAATCTTTTCATCTGACTCTTTGCAAGAACGCGAATAAGCTTCTCAAAATGTTATAAACCTGGAATACAAAGTTCAGCTGCATTGCTGCTGGGTTGAAAACCATGGTAACTTTGGTCTGATTACCTCTGTCACACTTGTAAACTTAAAGGTGATACATAAGTGTTGATGTGGTATATCACTGCCCTTTTCCCATTGTGTCTTGACTTTGGTGCATTTTACACAGTACAGCAAT